>JAPMLY010002893.1:0-33314 GCA_026401115.1 Tetraselmis chui | reverse complement strand
CCTAGGCCGGTCGGCACCCCGGTTCAGTGAGAGCGGGCCGTGCATCATAAGGTGGAGCAGAAGCATTTAATTTTGTATTTCTTGACAAGTGGTTTTATTTTCCAGATATAATTTTCGTTTTGATTACAAAATCTTGTCTATTGCTACTGCTTAGACTGGGGACTGTGGCAATTACTGCGGTTGCTTACATATTTTTACCTCCGGGGAAAGTCGGCACACACATGGGAGAGATGTGACGAGTACAGCCCTGCAACAGTTCATTACATGACATTGTACAAATACTAGTTACTAATTCCAATTCGTGCTTTTCCATCGGATGGACGTACAACATGGGTACGTCGCTACTGTAATATTCGCAAGGGTTAAGATGCATATTGTACGACCAATATCTCATGGTACGTAGAGGTACGCACAATTAATCTAACTAGCCAGATGACGCGCCTAAGCGAGGTTTCCGAATGCATAATGAGCCGCGTCGTGATTCTCCATGCTAGTCGAGCCGCGTCACTAGCCTGTTGACGACGGTTGGAAAGCCCTAACGCCAGACACGTAAGCGAGACAAGCGTACGTAAGCTATCTGGGCAAAAACCTATTTAAGCCCAGTGCAGTAGAGGGACGTGACAAAACCATTTAACAATTCCTTTGTTCACTTAGAAAATATACTGCTAAAGTACAAGCAGTGAAACATCCTCTCATCATCTCCCATCTACATTGTCATCTTGACATCAAGCAACGACAGAACTGAACATATTAGAACTGATTTTGTGCTAACAGTTAGCTACAGCACGCTAACCGCCACAGAGAGGTGTGGCGATAGGTGTATATGGTTGAAGAGTACCTAGTACAATCGTTCTCCTTAGTGTCCTAATTGAAATAGTACTTGATTGATGACCGTTGGACAATAATCGGTCCAATTTGCCGATAATGTTGTCATACAATTTCAATTTCAACTCAATATTTGCGTACTTACGATGTGTGAGGTGCTACTTTGGTTAGGCTAAGTTGGCAACCTTAGACTAATAGTAGAACCTAATCTCTGGATCTAATTATACAGCGTAGAGAGAATTAATAAGATTGTCTTAGGAACAGGGTTTCTTACAGTCTGGGTGTGGCGTAATTCTATTCTGTACCGGTCTCTCACCTCTACCAGTAAGTCCCTATCTTAAATACCCACACCGCAGTTGTTCTAGAAACAGCCTTAGAACCTGTAGCTTGTGCTGTCTGCTAACTAAACCAAACTATTACTAGTGATACAGGTTAACTCAGGTTACCTGTACCGTCTACCTAACCTTATCACACAAGCTCTTAGAACTATCTAGAAAAGAACTATCTAGAAGAGATACTGCTAGTAACTCTGTACTGTCGAGGGAAAATACGGCGATACAGTTGTACTGCCGTGATGACAAATAAAGAGTCACTGAATATCGCTAAGATACAGGTACCATTTAGAGGAAACAAATAATGTCAGATACTAGCACTTAGCTAAATGGCTAGGATATGACACTCTCCCCTCCTTAAGCACCAGCGTCCTCGCTGTGCAGTACTCAGGGTCTTGGTTTCTTGGGGGTTCTTGCAGGCCAGCGATTGCGAAATCTGACAAAGTCAGGGGTGCCAGAAAATTCTCGATAAACATCCGTTCGAAGAAATTCGGAAAAGATGTTTAAGTGGTTGACTCCTCGCATGGGTTCCCAAGTGTCCTCGCTAGGTACGTTGAACGGTGCTGCCCAGCGGACCTTAAATAAAAGTCCCGTGCCATTGGAGTTAAAAGCCACGTCGAGTATTTTGTCGACTTCAAATCGCTTCGCATCGTGCACAATCGGGATTGGCTGCGCACTGTTGGCCTGTTCTGGTTCTGCATTCCATTTTTCCAGTAGACTGGCGTGTACAACATCGTGAATCCGTACTCCAGGGGGTAGCTTAAGCCGAAATGCAACCGGGGAAACTTCCTCCGTAATGAGAAACGGTCCAATGTAGCGGTCGCGTAGTTTAGAACATGGCTGTTGTACAAACCGTAGATTTGTCGCCTTGAGCTTAACCTTGTCGCCAACTGTAAAAGGTACTGGTAACCGGTGCCGATTTGCAGCGTCTTGCATGTGTGCCTGGGCTGCTTTGACGCAGTCGTGGGCAAATCTGTGCATCTCGACCAGAATCTTCACTTGCTCCGGTAAAGTACGGCTAGGCTCGTTATCTTCAAATGTAGCCGTCGTTGGAGATGTCGGCTCAAATCCTAGCGTCGCCTTAAATGGAGACATAGTCGTTGACGTAGAAACCGCTGCGTTGATCGCGAACTCCACGTTGGTAAGGTGTTGAACCCAGTCGTCGTGCAAGGGGTGCACATAGCATCGTATGACTTGCTCCCATGTCTGGTTTACTCGTTCAGTTTGGCCATCTGTCTGGGGGTGATAGCTCGTAGAGATATTAAGCTTGGTGCCAACAGCCCTAAATAGGGTTTGCCAGAAGTCGCTCATAAACCGGGGATCTCGATCGGATATTAATTTCCGTGGTAAGCCAAAATGTCGAAAAACAGCGCGGTGCATAACTTTTGCTAATTGTTCCGCTGTAATCGTTTTCGTAATTGGCTCGACAATCGTCCGTTTCGTAAGCATACAGACGAATACCACCACAGCATCATACCCATCGCACTCAGGAAGGTCCGTAATCAGGTCAAGCGATATATGCTCAAAGGGTCTGGTCGGTACCTCATGCGATTGAAGGAGTCCATAAGGCTTGTGTCGCGCTGCCTTGTTGCGTTGACAGGTAACACAGCTGCGTACATAGTGTTGTACTGTCCGCTTCATGTTAGGCCACCAAAACGTCCGGGTTACTGCTGCCAATAGTCGAATAATACCAGGGTGTCCCGCGGTCGGTGCGTCGTGTAGTTCGTACAGTACTCTTGATCGTAATGTAGAGACGTTCGGAACATACAGTCTTGTCCCGTAGGCGTACAAGAGTCCGTTAGATTGACGTACCAGCCAGGTAGGCAGAGATTTCCGGGTAAGCAGGTATTTATCCGAATCATAAGCGCTTTTGATTTCCTCATGAAGTCCAGAGTCAGGATGTAACCGGGATTCCAGGGAAAACATCTGCGCGTGTAACTCGCATTCTGCTTCGTCGTTGGTCCAATCGCGTAACAGTTGCAGCTTCTGTAATGAGTTCTTCAGGTCAGGTCGGCGAGACAGAGCGTCTGCCTGGTTGACTGCTCCCTTCTTGTATACGATGTCCATCTGTCGCTGGTAAGGTGCTAGAACTTGAAGCCATCGCACCTGTCGAGTAGACAAATCGCGCTGTCGAAAGAAGTGTCGCAACGTGTCGTGGTCCGTAATTACTGTAAATCCCGCCGCGCCATCTAAGTAGCAACGGAACTTCAGTAGAGCGTCGCGAACTGCCAGTAGCTCTTGTTCGTGGACAGGATAGTGTACCTCATGCTTGTTCATCCTTCGAGCATGGTACGCAACAGGTTGTAATCCAATACCTTGGTCTTGTAACAACACAGCTCCTACTGCGAATCCAGAAGCATCTGTGTACAGTGTGTACCTTGCATTAGGAGAAGTGTCAGGAATTACCAGTACTGGTGCACGTACCATCGCGTCTTTAATTTGCTCGAATGCTGACTCGGCTTGAGAGGTCCAGCGAAATTCCGGTGTCTTCTTGGTCAGGTCCGTTAATGGGGTTGCTAGGGTTGCGAATTGGTTGATGAACCTCCGGTAATATCCAGCAAGTCCCAGAAATCCACGTACTTCAGTCACTGATTTCGGTCGGGGCCAATTCTGTACTGCCTCCACCTTGTCGGGGTCCATTCGGATCTGTCCAGCTTCCACCACATGCCCAAGAAAATTGACGCTCGATCGTCCGAAGTAACACTTAGAGAGTTTGATATGCAACTGGTGTCGCTGCAGCTCTCGTAACACGAGTCGAATATGCTCGAGGTGTTCGTCGGCCGTCTTACTGTAGATTAACACGTCGTCCAGATATACCACGCAGAACTTGCCAAGATACGGGGCCAAAACTCGATTCATCATCGCTTGGAATCCAGCTGGGGCATTACAAAGTCCAAAGGGTAGAACGCAGTATTCGAACAATCCGTAATGAGTTCGGAATGCTGTCTTATGTATGTCGCGCTCCTTGACTCGAACTTGATGATAGCCTTTATACAGGTCCAGCGTGCTGAAATAGTGAGCCCCATATAGCGAGTCGAGTAACTCATCAATCCGGGGTAACGGTGTTCGATCTTTCCTCGTGAGGTCGTTGAGTTTCCGGTAGTCTACGCACATACGCATGGTACCATCCTTCTTGCGTACAAATAAAATCGGGGCACCGTACGGAGATTTAGACGGACGAATCCAGCCTTTTGCGAGTAAGTCTTGCAACTGTACTTGAACCTCCCGGAGTTCTGCTGGTGACATACGGTACGTTCGCTCCTTAGGTGGTTCATCGCACTCCAAATTAATTTCAAAGTCGCACTCGCGAGTTGGCGGTAGACCGTCAGGCTCCTTGATAATGTCCGTAAACTCATTCAGGGATTCTCGTAACGAAGTCGTCCACTCAGGTTGTTGGTCAGTGTTGATGTCGTCGACCGCGTCCTGTACTTCTCGTAGTCCAATCACGAAGAGGTCTGCTGGTTGTTGCCTAAGCAGCTTTGCCATCGCATCCGCCTCCAAGTGATGTACTGTCACAGGTACGGTGTACTCGTCGCCAGACACCATAGCTTCGCCAGTTTTACGGTCGCGAATCGTTTTAGTAGACCAATCTATATCCGGGTTGACGGCTTGTAACCAAGGTTGACCGAGGATGATGTCGAATTTGTCCAGTTCTGTCGTAATTGCGTCCAGACGTATGTCCAGGGTCCCTACTGTGAGCACTTCATTCCGTAGTCGCTGGCGAGTCGTAGTTGTACTACCATCTGCCAATTTTATCCGGTATTTCTCTCCAGTAACTGTCGGGATGTGATGCTCCCGTACCCACTCAGCCTTGCAGAAATTTTCCGAAGCGCCAGAGTCAACCAAAATACGGCATCGATGTCCGCGTAAGGTGCCTCCCAACACTAACAGACTTGTTCCAGACTGGGTTGTGGATACATGTAGCGTCGCAGGAACACTGTCTTCTAGTCGGACGTTCTTGTTCATCCACCCGTCGATCGGTTTCCCAAAAGTCTCGTAACGAAGAGGGAACTGCTGTTCTCCACAGACTAGATAACCCGTACGCCGTGCCGAAATTAATTCCTTCCAGGTAGCCCATACTGCCCGAGAAGTTGACGTAGCGTCCGGTATCGATCCGGGTCGAACGCGAGCGATATACACGTAGCGCTTATTCTGTCCGGAAGACTCCGTCCCTAAAAGGCGTAAATTTGTTTCGCTCACCTTTAATCCAGTTGTCTCCGTAAGAGCTCGCACTGCTGTGTATTCCGGGGTCGCGTCTTCAATCTCCTGTTTGCCACCAGGAAACCAGACCATGCCAGTGTCCTCTTTCGCTAGTAACACTCGTCGGCCATCGGTAACAAGAGTCGTCGAGTGAGTCCAGTAGGTCTTCGGGGGATTCTGTAGGTTCTGAGGCAGAAATCGAACTCGATCGGTGTCGTCGACGTAGACTTGCGTCGTCCATCTTGTCGGTCCAACATCTTGCCTTCTTCCTTCTATTTCATCGTTCGTGGGGCAGGTAAACACATGTTCTTTCGCCGCCAGCTCGTCGACAAGTCGGAAATTTCGCAGCAGCTTGAACCATGGTTTTGCCCTCCATTTTGGAACCACTATAACCGCTCTCAGATGGGGATGAAGCAGTTTACTCCGCAAATAATGGCCCAAAAAATCTTCTAATTCATTAAATGGCGCATTTAGCCAAATTCTCCGGTACTTCTGTAAATCTCTCTCCTGAAATGGGCGCGCCGGACAGCAAAAATCCTCCGCCACTTGAGAATTAAGGCCGTCATTATCGCTAGCTCCATCTAAGTCGAAAGGTCCGTAGGTCTGAGAGTACTTCAGGAAATACTCCCTATTCATCATCCAGTCGCTAAAGTCCTTGCTCCTAAAGACTGGCCTCAATGTCGTTTGAGGTAACGGGTCTCGTACTTCTTCTGTTCTGGTCTCTTCCTGAGTCGCTGTAGGAGACGAAACCTCATCCTGCAGCTTGCCGCGAGCTGCCGACTCAGGTCTCACTTTCCCGGCCGGGATTTCCTCGTTCTGTCATTCTTCTTGTTCTTTCTGTCTGGGCAGTCGATAGCGATGTGTCCCTTCTTGTGGCAAATGAAGCACTTGCCCTCCTTCTTAAATCTGTCGACCTCCTCTTGAGTGAGGCGTCTAATCTCGTACAGCTCCCGCGGCTTTTCTTCGGTCGCGCCATGCGAATCTTCCTCCGACTCACTGTCGATCTCCTCCCCTGCCTCTGAAAAGTCGCTGTCTTCTTCGATGGCGTTCAGTCGGCCTGTCGAGCGTTGGGTCGTCTCAATCTTGGTCTCCGCTGCCTCCGCTCGCAGAGCTGCTTGAATCGCCTCGTGTAGGGTCTTAGGGTTTTTCAGGGCAACCTCCTTATGAATCGAGGGTCTCAAACCGCGCTGGAAATCATGTACGTTATCTTCTTCGTGACGGTGAGGAAGCTCCAATAATTGTTCTCGAAAATAGTTCGCGTACTTCAGGACCGTGGTTTTCTGTCTTGCTTTGTCCAAATTCAATCTCGCTTGTTCCGCCGGTGTTCTTCCGCAGAATTCCTGAATTAAGGATTTCTCCATCTCAGAAACTCCGGAAAATCCTCCACCGACTTCATCTCCAGTCTGCGCAACTTGGGAGTACCACCACTTCGATAGTGGTCCTTCCAGAAAGCCAGATACCCAGTACACTCCTCTTTGCTCTTCAGGGTTAACGCTGTGATACCGTAGATACCCTCGCGCATGTCGGAACCAGTTTCTCAGCTCGTCGATGTTAGTCGTAGCGATGCTCTTGATCTTGGCTGGTTTGACATCGTTCGGCATCATGCTTGGCATCTCTCGCGTCCTCTCCGATCTCAATTGTTCTCCTCGAAGAAAATTCTCCGTCTCTCGGCTTCTGTTCACTCGTCCTTCAAAATGTCTGAAACCGTTGTCGACGTGGTCACGCAGTTGAGATAGCTCAGTCGAAAAAGTGTCAACTCGGTTACTTAGTCGTTCAAGCATCTCGGTGACGTGTACCGACATAGGCTCCATCGTGGGACTCGATCCTTCTCGCACTGTCTGTCTTCTACCATCCGTCGACGTCGGCGGTGTCGGCCCAGAAGGCGCCCCCTCTGGTCGACCATCAACTTCCTCTGGTAGTCTCTCTCCTGCTCGGTTAGACATCTTCGTCTCGTCTAGCTGTTCTGAGGCTCCGAAACCACGTGTGAGGTGCTACTTTGGTTAGGCTAAGTTGGCAACCTTAGACTAATAGTAGAACCTAATCTCTGGATCTAATTATACAGCGTAGAGAGAATTAATAAGATTGTCTTAGGAACAGGGTTTCTTACAGTCTGGGTGTGGCGTAATTCTATTCTGTACCGGTCTCTCACCTCTACCAGTAAGTCCCTATCTTAAATACCCACACCGCAGTTGTTCTAGAAACAGCCTTAGAACCTGTAGCTTGTGCTGTCTGCTAACTAAACCCAGGTTAACTCAGGTTACCTGTACCGTCTACCTAACCTTATCACACAAGCTCTTAGAACTATCTAGAAAAGAACTATCTAGAAGAGATACTGCTAGTAACTCTGTACTGTCGAGGGAAAATACGGCGATACAGTTGTACTGCCGTGATGACAAATAAAGAGTCACTGAATATCGCTAAGATACAGGTACCATTTAGAGGAAACAAATAATGTCAGATACTAGCACTTTCACAGATAACCACATCCCCAATCAATGGCACCTGGAACCCTCTACCTTCCACCAGCAGGACACCGAGGACACCCCCCTCGACCTCTCTTCCCTCCCGGACATCCAACTCTCCAACACCCCGGCCCTCTCACCCCACAACACATGGCCCCCACCCCAACCCACAGCCTCACATCCCACCTCCACCTCCTCCTACCACGCTCATCCCTCCCCACACCCTCCAGCCCCCCCCTCGCTCCCACAGCCCACTATCAACCCTTCCCCTCTCCACACCATCACAGAAGACTCCTCCGAACCCATGGACTCCTCCACCTCACCACCCCACCCTCCCCCCCACAAACAAACCCCCCCCCTCTTCCTCAACCACCCAACAACCACTCATAACCTAACCCCACCCCCTACCCTTCCCCAAAACCCTACCTTCCACCCCTCAGCACCGCCCCCATCCGCAGCCTCCCCCCCCCACCCACGCCCCCCCACTGACCATTCCCTTAAGCCCGCCTCCCCCGCAGGGGTTACCAAACCCTCCAGACCCTCCCACAAGCACCGCTCCCCATCCCCCTCAGCTCGCGCCCCCCCACACCCCTCCCTCCCACCCCACCCTGCTCCTCCTTCCCCTCACCCTCCTCTCGACCCCACTCTCCTCTCAACAGAAGACACCACCCCCCCCTCTGCCGCCACAGCCCACCTCCCCCCTCCACCCGGCTCCCCTGACTACGAAGAACTCGACCTCGAAGGCTACTACGACCAACCGGAGGACGACGCGGAGACCACTGACAACCCACCGGCCAACACCGCCTCCCCCAGGGCCAGCCACCCCCACATGTCAACCCCGGCCGAACAGGCCGACTATCATCATTAGGTCCCCTCCGGAAAATACAGAGGTTAGACCCCACACCCCCCCCCCCCGGACTCCCAACCGGATGCCCAAACTCACAGTGTAAACACCATTCCTCGCTTCACTCTCCCGGCCCACTTTAACCCCCACACCTGTTGCACAACACTGCATAACTTTCTCTTCGACTTAAACCTTGATTCCGGCCTTCCCACCCCTATCGGCTACCTGGACACCTCCGCTGCCCTTTCCTTCCAATGGGGCCAATACCAGGACCTCTCTAACCTCTACTGCCTCGCTTCCGCAATTACCAAACTCCACTCAACTTCCAACTCCTCATACACAGTTATTACTAATAATGAAGTCGATAATTACCACTATAACTCCCTCTACCCCAGCCACTGGACCAACCTCGCCAACCGCGGCTCCCCCCCACGTCCGGGAACGCCTAACCACTCCCTCCTAGTCTTGACATGGCAAAACTCGCACTTCGGCCTTCTACACCTGACACACTCCTCTGCTACCTGGATAGACTCCCTACATCACTCCCCCCCCCCGACCTCCTAGCCCGCTCTCTCAAACTCCTCTCTGACTGGAACTCCTCCTCCCCCCCTCCCGTCGGCGACCTCCACCCCCTCAACCCACCTCGCCAAAACGACTCCGACAGAGCATGGTCGTGTGGCACTCACGTCCTCTTACACACATACTTCATAGCCACTGCCCCCCCTGACCAAAACTATACTCTCCCCTCTTTCGACCCCCAGTCCTCCGTTTACTCCCTACACGCTCTGCTCTGGCACCATACCTTCCGCGCCGCCCCCCTCCCTCAGGGACGTCAACACCTCTTAGACGCTTTACGACCCCCTACCCCACCCTCACCCCCTCAACACCCTCCCCATCCTCATCCCCTTTCCCCCCAACCCTCTCACCCCCGCCTGCTTCGACACCCCACCCAAGCACCTACCCATCGCGAACCCCCCCCCACATCTCCCCCACCCTCCCGTCTCCCTTTCCGCCCCACCTCTCGCCTCATCCACCACCTCTCCCCTACCCTTCTCCACTACGCCCACCCGCACGACCCCCACCCGACGAAAACCCCTCGGACGCCCCCCCTAGCGCTACCCCCCCCGTCCCCTCCCCTATCCTGCCACACCACACCTCCCAACCCCTACACTTCATCACCCTCAACACCCGCGGCATGCACTGTTAGCACTAGCATCCCGTTGCATAGTACTTATGTACAAGGTAGCTATTTATCATTCTAGTACTTAGTGTTATGCTATTAGCGGTACTCTATTCCCTATTAGTGGCGCTCGGCCGGCCTTGCCGGTGCCTTCGCCGGCCGCCATCTCTCTCCACACACTTCTCTAGTCACCACAGCCGGCCCCCCTTGTGGGGCCGGCACGACCTCCGTGTAACTATCCGTTCCCAACTCTAACAGGTTATGGGCCCTCCACCAAGTTACACTAGAGAAGAGCGTGTGTAAAGCGCTCGGCGCCACGCTAGTCCTACCTACTCCCACGTAAAAAAGAGTAGAGCGTGTGTAAAGCGCTCGGCGCCACGCTAGTAATTCATCGTCCCACCGACCCCACGCTTCGCCTTCGAGCTGGTTGTCCGCGACTGTCCTACCATCTCCCACGTAAAAAGGAGAAGAGCGTGTGTAAAGCGCCCGGCGCCACGTTCGCCCCACCCAGCTTTCAGTTTCACCTAGCCTTTCAGTACTTTAATTAGTACTGTTATTGTTTTTTCCCGAGGCAATGCCGCAACGCTCACCTTACTTAGCGAGGAGCTCAACTTTCCCACGGCGAAAGGAGGGAGTCGACACGAGCGTCCGTCTATGTTTTTGTGTGCCTACACGCCACAAACAACCTTGTTGGTTGTGCTCCTTCCTCGCCGGTCGCTCTCATGCGTCGGCTAATTCCCCCGCGGACAGTTTTTCCCGCTACATGTCAGAATAGTACATTACGCAGTACATTTGGAACTGCTTCATATCGGCAACTCGCCGGTAGCGGCACGTTCTTGTGAGCGCATGTTGCTACACCTACCCGGCCGGAGACACACGCTACAAGCACTACACCTTCTACGAAGATGACACCTTCCTCAACGCAAGCTAGGACGACGTCAAGACCTCGGCTACCTTGAGGGGGGGTGTTAGCACTAGCATCCCGTTGCATAGTACTTATGTACAAGGTAGCTATTTATCATTCTAGTACTTAGTGTTATGCTATTAGCGGTACTCTATTCCCTATTAGTGGCGCTCGGCCGGCCTTGCCGGTGCCTTCGCCGGCCGCCATCTCTCTCCACACACTTCTCTAGTCACCACAGCCGGCCCCCCTTGTGGGGCCGGCACGACCTCCGTGTAACTATCCGTTCCCAACTCTAACATGCACACCTCCATCATGGACGTTGAACACCTCTCTACCTCCCACCACCCAGACGTCTTAATCCTCACCGAAACCAACCACGACACCCACAAGTCCCGCTGGCGCACGGCCCTCCCACAATACCACCTCAAAAGCTCCCGACCCTGCTACTCAAATGTGCCCCTACCCAACGCAGGTGTTCTCTTCGCGGTCCGAAGGACCTGATTCCAATCTTCCACTGTACTAACCCCGCCCTCCCACCTCATCCCCCATATAGCCGGACTAAAAATCGTCCCCCACTCAGGCAACCCCTACCTCCTCATCGGCACGTATATGCCCCAATTCCACGCCCCCCACCTGACCCGCCTCTACGCAGAAGTCGCGGCTTGGGGCCTCCGACTAGCGGACGACCACCCCCAACACCGCACCCTCTGGGGAGGAGACTTCCAATCCACCACCCACCCAGGTACATGACACCCTGCTCTCACCACCCTACTCAAATCCCACCTACACCCCCTCCACGACCCCATTCCTACCTTCCCCCGAAGTGGGGGCTGCCTTGACCACTGGCTCACCACCCCTCCTTCGCCCACTACCCTCCCACCGTCCTCCTGCTCGATATACCCCTCTCCCTCCCACTTCACCGACCACTCTGCTATCCACCTTGTCATTTCCGCTCCTTTCTCACTAATAGCACACCCCCCCCCTACCCACACCCACCCCACCACACATCACACGACGCGCAAACTCACATTCCGCCTTCCACTCACACCAGACCACATCTCATCATACCAATCCAGCACCCCAGACCTCATCAACCAAACGGCAACCCTCCACGCAGAAATTCTTAACATCTCACACACCTCGGCCACCCCAGACACCCTTGACACCCTAGCCTCGCAATTCACCACACTCCTCTCCCGCCACATGGACCACGCAGCCACAATCTGGCCCCTCCTCCCCGACAAAAAACCACGCCCAACCCAAGACACCTACACCCCCACTTGGCTCCCAAAAAAAACACGCACTCAAATACTTACTCTACGTAAATGCAGCAAACACAAAGGCCCTCTCCACATCGCCCAAACCCTATTAAACACAACCGAATATCTCTCCCCTGACGCCATCAAACAACAATGCCAAGCACGCATCCGCCGCCTACTTCACACCACCAACACGGATAAAATTAATAAAATAAAAACTCGAGCCAACAAAGCCTATGACACCTGCCCCAAACTATCTCACCGCCGATTAAAAATTAAGAGTGGCCCCCTACCCCCCGCCGGCACCACCTCCACCCTCCACCGCATTACCAAACCCGATAACACTACCGCATCCTCCCCCTCAGCCGTCATTGACGCGGTGCACACTCACTTCGCTAAAGAACTCGACCGCGCCACCCCCCCCGAACTCCCCACCCCCCCATGGGAACTCCCTGACAACCCCGACAACTTTACCATCGAACCCCGCGGAGACCCCTCTCTCACCCTAGCCGACATGATTACCCGCGACACCTTCGATAAAACCATCAACTCCCTAGGCACCGGCAAAGCCCCCGGCCCCGACGGTATCCCCAATGAAATTCTCAAGTTCCTACCCCCGGAGACCCGCTCCGCCCTTTTCTCTCTCCTCTCCCTCCTCGCCCATAAATCCTACACCCCTCCTGACTGGTGCCACAGCACAACTTGCCTCCTACATAAAAAAGGCGACCCTTCCCTCCTCGATAACTACCGCCCTATCGCCCTCATGAACAACCTCCTTAAACTCTGGACAACACTAATCAAAGACGCGGGCTCGAAGTACGCCGAAACCCACGGCATTCTCAGCGACCAACAGGACGGCTTCCGACAACACCGCAGCATCCACGACGCCCTATCCTCCCTCATTACGACGATGGAGGATGCGAAACTCCACAGCAAAGACATCTACGTCATGTACGCGGACTTCAAAGGTGCCTTTAACGCCGCGGACCACCGCATCATGTTCAAACACATGCGTCAACTCGGTATGCCCCCAACCTTTGTCGACACATGCGAACACCTATACGGGGTCTCAACCACAGCATATATTACTCCCCACGGCCCCTCCCCTTCCATCGACATCAATCGCGGTACCCTCCAGGGCGACACCCTCTCCCCCTTCCAATTCACCCTCTTCCTTGAACCTTTCCTTCGCTGGCTCACGGTGGGAAGCCGGGGCTACCGCCCAGGCCCCCCCGCCACTAACGCTGACCCCACAGAACCCACAGCCACCTACCCGGGACACGGCTTTGCCGACGACCTCAGCCTCGCCACAGGCTCGACCCCCAACATGACCATCCAGCTAAGAAAACTCTCCCTCTTCAGCGACTACACCGGCATGACGGTCAACATCCGCAAATGCTGCATCACCGGCGCCCTCGGGCGTACAGGCAACGCCCTCACCCGCGCCAACACTACCCTCCTCGCATCCCGCGTGCAATCACAGTTCATCTCCCTAAACTCCACACCGGCCCCCATCCCCTCCATTGGCCCCAAGGACACATACCGCGTCCTAGGGGTAGAACTGAACACCTCCCTCAACTTCACCAAACATTGGCAAGAACTCAAACGTACCACTGCATCACTCATCACCGCCCTTTCCACATCCCCACTAACTTAATCCCGCAGAATCAGGGTCATCCGTGGTCTCCTCATCGGAAAGCATTTCACTCTCCAGCTCGGCCTCTTCACCGACTCCCAACTCGACACTCTCGAGGGCCAAATCTGCCGCGCACTCCGCTCCGCCGTCTCATCGGTACGTAGTCTTCCCCGCACCGCCCTCCACCGCCCTACTACAGACCTAGGATACGGACTCCCCTCCCTCAAAGCACACGCCGCACAACTCACGGTTTGTCACTTACATAAAATCATGAACAACTCAGGATATAGAGGCCACATGGCCCGGGCACACATACGCACCCTTTCCGCAACGTATTCCCACTGGCCCTCTGAATCCATCATGACAACCTGTCACACTCCACCCACACTAAAGTGCTTAGTCCGCGCTCAACGAGATGCGGGCACCCTATTCCACAACATCCCCCCACTCTCCCTCACCAACCCTATCGCCTCCACAATCCGAGCCCACTTCACCACTCAAGACAACACCCTCCTCGCCTCACTCCGTGACAAAGCCACACACATCACCGACCCTCACACATATAAACAAGCTTACTGCGATTTCTCTCCCCGCAAAACACACGCCTCCCTACTCCCCCGCCTCACCCCCCTCTGGAAAAATAACATCACCACGTGGCCACAAGTCCTCCTCAGAGCCACAACATCCTCCTTCATCCTCAAATCATGTAAATCCATCACCACACTCACGGGGTCCACCACCTCACTCTCAGTTCCCATCCGCCTCCTCGCCGCAATCCTCACCGAACCCCTCGATACTATCCACAACCGCCTCCCCATCACGAACCTACATACCAACCAGGCTTCCCCCCCCACCACGATACATCCCTCGTGGATTCCCCTCCTCTCCCCTCACCTCCCCCGCTCCACCCACACCCTCCAATCCGGCATCTACACCCCCCGCGCCAATCACCCCACCCCCATAGCACCCATCACACACCTAGACACAGAATACCTCACCCCCTCCGACCACCACTACCCCCCATGCGACGTAACACGCATCATATCCAAACACAAAGACACAGAATACGGCCAAACACAATACATGGTTGAATGGGCCCCGGAACACCTCACGGAATGGGACATTCAGCTACAACTCGACGACGGCTTCCGCCTCATCTCCTCCACTCCCACGTCGGTATGCCTCCCCTCCCCCTCCCCCTCTGCCTGCTCCATCTGCCACGAACCCCTGCACACAGAACCCTCCTCCACCTGTTGCACATGCCCGCACTTTGCCATACACTCCCAGCGTCGCCCAGCTCAGGGCCCCGTCACATGGCAGTGCGAATGGTGCGCTCGCGGCCAACACCACGACCTCACCCACCTCTACGAAGTGCAGTGGGCCCCATGCCTACAACTCCACGACACCATCAGTGAGACCCCCTCCGGCCCCACCGCCCTCACCGCATTTAACTCCGGCTATGTCCCCTCCACCACACCCATTCTGCCAGACCCCGGAACCCCTCCATGGTTACACCCCCTCATCACATTCAACCATGACCCCATCAACCCCGACCTTGACATGCTACCTACCGGTAAATTCGCTATCCACGCACACCCTTCACTCCACGACACCACCATACTCTGCACTCCCAACGGCCGCGCGGTCACCACCCTTAACGGCCCCCGCGTCCGCCACCTCTACCAACTCTTCCGCCCCGACTTCTCTCATCTTACGTTTGAAGAGGAGGTCTACCGCCTCCTCACCCGCCTGGGCTCCCGATCAGAAATCCACTCACCAACACCCGCCACCACCACCCGTAATAGATGGGCCACTAGAGAAGACCTCCTCACAGCTCTTCGTCACACATTCCACATCCAGACATAACTCTACTCCGACCCCCTCAATGAATCCCTTCACTCCCACACCTACCACTCCCTCTACCCCGAAGATATAGTCTTCTCATCTAGCGGCAGCAATGCCCCGCACACATGGCAAGGCACCAACATAGCCAACCCCAAATACGACCACGAATGCATGAGACGAGCCATGGAACACGCAATCACCAGCGCACACCTCACAGCCCCTCACACACCCAGCGCAACCATCCTCATCCTTCCCCGGTGGGATCACACACCCTACCGCCACTCCAAATACATCCACTCCCCATACACCCACCACCTTTACACCCTCCCCAACGACGCAAACACATTCCTACCCCCCGACCAACACACCGGCAACCCCACCCCTACCCCATTCGGCACACGATGGATGGTAGACATATACCTCGTCGCTAACCCCCTCGCACTCTCCACCCTCCCATCACCCACAGCCATGACTGCACTCCACAACACTCTCGAATCTATATACGACACTCACCTCCCCAACCCTATCATCACCCCCCCTCCTCCACACCTCTTTGACACCTACTCACCCCACTCAGCAGGTATATACCACCGCCCCCCAAACCCAACTCACCCCCTCACATACCCCCTCCCGGACCGCGTTCATCTAACGTACCCCCCCACCAGAGGCACCCCTGCTTGGAACTGGCAGGATTTCGTCTACACAAACGGCTCGAAAAAAGGCGGCTCGACCCCCCTCGGAGCAGCAGCTACCCACCCCGCCTCGGATACCAGAATCAAAATCTTGGTGACCTCTACCCCTCCCTCACATACAATAAATCGTGTTGAATTAGCTGGCATAGATATAGGCCTCCAACTTGGCCGCACCCACCTCCTCATAGACAGTGCGTGCTCCCTCCGCCTTATTCAAGGTTACTTAAACTGCCCTTCCGCTTACCGCCATAACATTCACCGCGACACCCTCTTATCTATCACACACACCCTTAAAACCCGATGCGAAGCAGGCATCCGTACACACCTCGGTAAAATAAAAGCCCACAACCACTCCATCGGCAACGACCTCGCAGACACCCTCGCCAACCAAGTAGCGGATGGCCACCCCCCCGATACTACATACACCACCGGCTCAGAAGTCACGATAGGCCACTGGACATGGCCATACACCCTCATCCCACAAACCTTAGGGGACCCCACTCCCTACAGATACACCAACCTCAAATCCGACGCACACAAATACAGCACAATACACACACACACTCCTCTCTCGCAAACAACCAAACACGGAGCCCTCCTCGCCCGCGCCGCGTCGGACGGCGCCGACTTCTCTTACCACAAAAACACTCAACTCTCACAAATATACAGTTCACACACAAACAGGAATTCATGTGGGGAGTCCACAACACCCGCCTACTTACTCACAACCCCACCCTGCGCTGCCCCCTATGTGGCCAATTCACTAGCAACGGCCACATGGCCGGTAACTGCCCCTCAATGTCTGGTCTAAGACAGGACCGTCACAACAGCGCTCTACAACTCCTGCTCTCCCTACTGGAACGCCACAACGGAGGACGCTGGGAAACCATCACCGCAGACTTCGGTAACAAACCCATAAAATCGTTTGATACCCCCAACCCCACCCTCACCCCGCTCGACTGCCACCCTCCTCACCCCACCCACATGCCCACCCGCCTTGTTGCCGCTGACGAGGGCCTCTCGTATGACTCCCTAACCGCATGCCCCGCCGTCCTCCCCCCTGCGATTCTCCCCCCCCTACTTCGTCCCCCAGCACACAAACCTGACTTCATCCGCATCCTCGAACCCAGATTCGTTGGTCACTCCAACGGTCGCCGACGTTACGCATCCATAAAAAAGATTCAGATAGGGGAATGGAAGTATTGCACAGACAATAACCTCTCTCACACTGCCGATCACATACGCGCCAAGTACACACCCCTTGCGAACGCCATCAGAAACCACTGGCCAGGCACAGTGGTCGATATCCTCCCCATCGTCATGAGCCGCACAGGTACACCGCACTCCTCCACCATCACGAGTCTCACCTCCCTTCTCACCGCCCGCACCGACCCTCCGGATAAACTCGTCTCCAAAGCACGCCTCGACACATCTCGCATCCTTGCACAACTCCATACGCATACCGTCCAATGGCTACATCACCTCCTACGCATATACCGCATCAAGTCCCGCACGACCTCCCGCCGCACATCCGCACATTACCTCCACGCACGACCATGACTGCACACAACCTTCGCCTCTACTTGCACCCTCCCCGGGGGGGAGTAAAACCCCCGAACACCCTTGGAGAGGTTGGATTAAGTGGTTAACGGTCTAGCCCTGACTTGTAAGTTCCCCGTATGGCATAGTTGGGAGGGCCCAGAGACAGCAGCCGACGCATCCGGCTTTTGGTGAAAAACCGACGCATACGGTACATGTTGTAAACAATTTCAATTTCAATTTCAATTTCAATACGGCACATAGCACCCTTGTTAGGCACACAACCATGCATTCCTTCACCAAAAAAAACTCGTGGAAGTGACCATTTCTAACAACCAATAGGTCAATATATACCATAAATAAATAAAAGATCAATGTTTCATGAACGTAGTATACCCATGGTTCCAAAAAGTGCCCCACCCCCTCTCCATTTTATGCTTGCATATATATGCCATATTATTGCTGTAATTCACCTTCATCATGCACATAGCTATGTATTGCCATGCTAATAAAAGTACAAAGAAATTCTTACAAGAAAAAGCAGTGGAGGCCACCAAGCAAGAAAAAGAAAGAAAGGAAGAAAAAACCTAAGCCCGAGGAACAGGAAGGCATGCCACATCACCAGCATTGCCCTCCTGAAAAGCGTCGCGGAGATAAGAACCCATTGTGCCATGAAGAGCAGCTGAAAGACGTTGCATGAATTCTCGTCGCACATCCCCCAAAAAACGCCGAAACGGAAGAGAAGTAGATCGACGAACAAAATGCTGCCTGAGCTCCGACGAGGTCCTCCGCCGAGGTCCTCCGCCAAGCTATTGAAGATTAGGTGATCAGGTGACTTGGTGCAACATTCAATTCTTCCATGCTAATATAAAAAGTTGCTATGGAAGTTAAACCAGTTGAAAGTAGCTAGTAGACCACTACTATTCAAGTACTAGCATGTCCATACATATATAGTGAGGGGGGATGGGACCTTGAACAAATAAATCAATGGTTTCTTACAGGAAAAAAATGGTGAAAACCATAAAGTTTTATCGGAACTGCCTTATTATTGTGGGGCATGCTGACGCACTCTGTTGGTCGCTCCACTGAGCGATATGTTCCACACGTTTTCCCGATTCCTTGGAATAAGTGCAACGCGTCTCGGTTGTTCCGCATGGCACGCTTGGGTCCTATCTTCGCGATGCTCAGCAGGGCGACTTAGCTGTTGTTGTTGCTGATTTCCTTGCTTTGCAGGCATGGTTCCTGCGTTTCCGGTTATCTTGTTTTTCTAGCATTCCTGGGACACGAAACAAATTCGAGGCCCTACCGCTTGATCCTCTCAAAAGCCGAGCTGCTCCCCTGGACGGCTGACAATCACAGTAGCGTCGCAGGAGGAGGGCGGGAGGTCGAAGAGCTTCCCTACAGTGTAAGGGATCGTGGTGCGGGGGATGGACGCTGTAGCCGGGGAAAATAATAACTCCGATGGCAGCGGCGGCACGGACGACACCGACGGTCGCCGACAAGAAGAGGAGGCGGCCGGGAGCAGCGAGCGGGGGCGCAGCGAGGACGAAGGCAGCCATCCCCCGCAGTTCTTCCCCCCTGGAGACCACAGTCTCCCTCATGTGGGACTCTACGAAACGGAGCTGTCACAGAACGTAACTACGCCCCCCGCTCCGCTTCGTTTTTCGGAAGCGACTAAACTGTTTTTTTATACGACTCGAGTGTGTTCCGTCCATTGTTTTCTCCAGTCTAGTACTTCCCCCATCAACCTTTGACGTGCTCGCGCGTCGATGCGCTGATTTTTTGTCTGCTTCACCTCAGTGGCACTTCATCCACCGCGCGAATTTACTGAAGCTGATGCATGAGCTTCTCAGTACTGGCGACTTTCGGAGCCTCGCCTCCGTTGTCGCCACCGGTATGCAGTCGTTCTCCGCCGAAGACGTAAATCCACTCGCCACTCCGCCGCCATGCTCGTCCTGCCACTCACTTCACTATCTGGGGAAGCGCTTTGGTACCGATGCGCTTACGCTGTCACTTGGTGTATAGGACATACTCGACAGGATGGCCATCAAACGGCGGTCCGAGCACCGCACGACGGTGCTGCACACGGCGCTGTCGGCGGGGCTGGAGGTTATGCAGCAGGCGCACAGGGGGCGGGGGCGGAATGTGCAGGTTAACAGCTCCCTTATAGCACTACCACTGCCTTGCAGTATGCAGCATGGGGGACTGTGGCAGAGGGAGAGAAGAAGCCACCATGTGCCTCCTTATGCCATGCACGCCCCGCGACGCCCCATCACTCCTTTCATGCGTACATGCATCCATTGCAGCAGTTGCCACCATGAGCTGAGGGCGCTGATATGACCCTACATAGGTTCTGAAGTACCTGTCGGCGTTGCGGGGGGTGAAGAGCCTGCGTGTGGCGGATCGTGAGCTGTTCGGCATGGAGGTTGCGTTCTGCCATTTGGAGAACGTGTGCACCTGCTCGCCGCCCCCATTCATTCTTTATAAATGCTCAATGCCGATGATCAACGGGCAGCGAACAGGCGATTGAGCCTCTAGCTGAATGCATGCGCAGGGAGACCTTCCAACGGCGTATCAGACAATTGACCAGCTGGGTACACGCTTCACTGGCGCCCTCGGTGTGTGAACCCCTACCTCTCCTCCTCCTCCCCTGCTCACACTTATAATTATGCGCATCACCTCGCCAGCTCCACTGCACCTCTCAACTCGCTCACCCTCGCCCGCTGTTATGTGCAAACACAAGCTAAGCACGAAACCACCAAGGAGCTCCGCTTCCATCGCAGCGTGCAGTGCGGTCTCATTCGTCACCTCCAATTGTAAGACACCCCCCGCTCTGCTTTCATGTCCGCAGCAGATGCCCCCTGTACATCCTTGCTGCCCCCGCAAGACAAGCAGCTAAGCATTCCACATGCACCCGCAGCATGCAGTACATACAGGAGCGTGCAGAGGAATCTGGGGTGCCTGAGGCGTCAGGTGGCTCTGAGGTGAGGGCCTGTGTCAGCTTGCGAGCTTTCCGACCCGAATACCGAAACGAGTGGCGGCGCGTCTCATTCTCGACTGAAGCTCGCGTTTGGCGCTGTGCCCGCTGCATGTGATTTGGTTGTGTTAGGAACTCTTCGACACGGCCGAGTGGGCCCCAAGACCGACCGCATGGAAGCGGTGCAGCGTTGAGGCGAAGGACTATTGGGAGGGCGCTTGTAAGCACCTCAGGGTGAGGCGCCGTTTCCTTATTCTGCCTCAAACACTTCCGTCGCTATTGCCGCCTGTAACGTCACCCTTCCATTCACCCCCCTATTTTTTAATTCCACCAAATTTCCTGTCAGCCCTGTCGTCGTCATATAGCCTCACTCCTCACCTCACCCGACCCACTTTATCAGCCACTCACTTCCGAACCCATCTCATATCGTGCCATTTCACACCCTCTCGCGTGGCCACAGTCTACCTCACTCACCCCATCCCATTCTCCACATTACGCACCACCCAGTTACGCCATCCGCCTTTTCATCCATCCCAACAGTTTTCTATCTCATCTCACTTCTGATTTCCATCCGTTGGTCGATATCCCACCCACCCACCCACAAAGATCGGTAAACACCCGTCCATCTTGTGCCTCCCGTCTCATGTCCACCCCACTCCATTTTATCATAACACGCAGAAAGTCCCCGCACAGGAAGGACTGCTATCTCCGCCTCACTTGTCCCAATTGCCAACTCCAGGAGGCGTTGAAGATGAAGCCCTGGGCGACACTCTCCGCGTACCTGCTTGTGCAGCTCAACATTCTGGGTGCGCCACGTCGTTAAGCCCTCAGTCGCAACAAGCACGCGCAGCTGAGTGGGACATTGTAGGGGCGCTTACAGCTGCGTGTGACTGCGCACAGCGGGGCGAGTGCATGATGCGTACGCTGTGGCGGCTCTGCATGCGGAGGCGGCGCCCCATCAAGCGGACGCCGCTGCATTGCACTGCCTCATGCTTCGCCTACGGGCCAGCAGCAGCACGGACCGGATGACGCCGCTGGGGCAAGATGACGCTGTCAAGGTTGAGGCCTCATCCGAGGTGGAGGGTCAGTCTGATGCACCGCCTGAGGGCGCTCTGGTCGAGGCCCACCTGCGTCTGATGCGACTGTCTCCCGCCAGTGAGCAGGCGATGGACGGTAAGGAGGCTCCGTGTTGGTGCACAGTTACAAGTGAAAGTGGGTTGTGGTTGCTTATGGATGGTCTCACCGCATGTGTGTAATTGGGGGAGGGGGCAGGGGTGTGGAGCCAACGCGCGGCTATGAAGCCCGCGCAGGTGGTGGAGGCGCTGCTGCTCCATTTAGACTGTCTGGGTGGGCCGCATACGGTGGCAGAGTCGACAGCGCATGCGTCAGACTTGGCGTGGGGAAGGCTAAGGGAATGCCTGTGGGACGTAGCCACAACAATCAGCCCAGACAACGCATCGACTGAGCAACGGTTGACATCCCCCCCCCCCCCCCCACCCATCCCTTATGTTTTTTTTCTTGCTATCTTTCTGCCCTCTGTAAGCAACGACACTGTGCGTCAGCCATGCACTGCCATGGCAGAGGTGACTTGCATCGGAATATGAAACGGTATTGGATGAGAAAATGAGGTGTGAACTTCGACAGGGCGGAGGCCAACAGGATCGCTGCTCTGCTGGCACAGCGACAAGGGTGGTGGGAGAGGTACCATTTCCTGCGCCCGCCCACTCCATCAGCGCTCGCTGCCCAAGGGCCACTTCGCGACGCGATCACAACAAAGGTGCCCCTTGCCTTGACACCCCCCTCCCTCTTCTCTCCTGCTATGCGTGTGAAAGGCATGTCGCTGGTAGGCGATCTTTCCCTGTTTGGAGGTTCGACTCTGACAGACTCCCCATTCCCCCAAACGCATGGTTGACAGGCGTACTGCTCCGTTTTCGTGCTGTACAAAACTTCTAAAAAGTGGTTGCAGCTGACAAAGAGGTGCGTCTAGCCGCTGGTGAACTTCAGCATCATTTCAATTACTCTGCATTACACCGTTTCGGAGCGTGAGGCTGTTGTTCATCGCGCCGTCTCGTGGTTTAGGCTGCTGTGTGTGTGATGATGCAGGGCGCTGTTGGCTGCCGAGCAGGATGGGAGTGGGGCAGCGGAGGAGTTGGGTCAGGCGGAGGTGCACGCACGGCAGCTGTTTCGTATTGCAGGATGGAAACGGGACCGTACGCCGCCGACAGTGGAGGTAGCGAAAAAACGCCGCAGCGTGCACATCCTTCGCCCGGTTGAGGCACAGCGGGAAGGGAGTGCACTCGGTGGTGGTGGTGGAGGAAGCGTGGTGAATCAGGCAGCAGAGAGGCAGGGGCTACCTGAGGAGTGGTGGCGAGTGTTCCCCCAGCGCAGGGCGCGCGCTATTACGGGTGATAATTTAGCCGCAGAATGATTTGGCACGCCAGCAAATAGTGGTGACGGAATAAGGCAAAGCTGGTGGGCAAGGCCTATTTGTCACAAACAATGATCGCAAGTAAAAACACGAATAAAATGGGTCGACACGTGTGGTAGTAGCGATGCTGATTGTGGATATTTACCCGTCCAGAACAACTTTGTGATGTGCGTTATGTCAGCTACCCCCACATCATTCACTTTCCTCCCGAGCATCTAGCGCAGAAGTGGGGATGTTGTGAGTTGGTCTTCACCACATCACCGCCATGTTAGTTTAGAGGTTGTTGGAATCGGCCCAGGGCGACCTAAAAGTGAGACACGTACTATATCTTCGCCATTCTGTCACTGAACTGCGACGGGCACACAGTCTTGAGCTGACATTGCTCAGAAAGATGGTTGCCCTTCCCCCATACCCGCCAATACCCCTCTCTAGGAAGGCATAGTATGGTAAGATAGTGACTTCGAGCATGTGTCTGACGATGGAGAACGATGGAAGACGCGATGGAAAACATGAGTAGGACACGAGTTGCAGTCCACAACCATATTATGGGACAGTCGTATTGTCGCACACCCTCTACTTACAACACCGCGCCGTACCACAAATGCGCTCTGACACATGCTTCCATAATAATACGGAATTGAAGGCTGCAGGGATGAGTGTGTGTAGCCCTTCACTACTGCGCCATCGCCTCAGGCGCACTTGCCATTCCGCCCTCCCCTCCGCCGTCTTGGGGTCTGCAGTCCATATCATCACGCCACGCACATCAGACCACAACCCCCTCACACTGATCGTGTGCGCTAATGGCATCAGCCATAAACGCAATTGTGTGCCAAACGCATGCCACCTCCCTTCCCCTGCCCTCTACCCCCGTGTTATTAGTTGGATTGGAAGCAGAGTGTGCTGCCCGTGACCATGTAGGATGACCTCACCTGACCCAAGTCTTGTTCCCTCGGCCTCGCCCGCCCATTGGCGGCCCCCGCCCCCGTCCACGACCCGGTCCCCTGCCGCGGCCCCGGTACGTAAACGGCTGGCCGCGCGGAGATGGACCACCGCGCAGAATGGGAATGTGCCGCACGATTTCGCTGCCTCCCTTACTCACGCTCGCCGCCGCAGCCTGCGCAGCAGTCACCCTGGACTCCTTCATGATCACCTACACGGCACACAGGTCACTCAGCCCGCTGATACGCTACCTCAGCCCGCCAAATCCTCCACTGGCGCCACTACTGGCCACGCAAATATACTGAAAGCAGTGGAGGTGGGCACCCACCTTGATGGGGCGGCCGAGGAGTAGTGACCCGCTCAGGTGCAGCGCCTTCTCAGCTTGCGCGGGGGTGAAGAATTCGACATACGCGTAGCCCTGAAAGAGGCGATACACAATCGATGGTGAGAGACAACCGCAGCAAACAATTGCTCTTGTTATTAAATTTATGCGCTTGTGTGTGTGTTGTGGGTGTGTGTGTGTGGGTGTGGGTGTGCGCGTGTGTGTGCGTGCGTGCAGGATTGCATGCTGACGTGTTTTAGATTCGGTGTTAACATGTTTCAGAGTGTGTGTGGGCGTGCGTGTGTGTGTGGGGGGGGGGGCGTGTGTGTGTGTGTGTGTATGTGTGCGTGTGTGTGCGTGCAGGATTGCGTGTTGACAAGTTTCAGATTCTGTGTTAAACATGTCAGAGTGTGTGTGTGTGTGTGTGTGTGTGTGTGTGCGTGTGTGTGTGTGTGTGTGCGCGCGTGCGTGCGTGCAGGATTATGTGTGTGTGTGTGTGTGTGTGTGTGTGTGTGTGTGTGTGTGTGTGTGTGTGTGTGTGTGTGTGTGTTGTGTATGTGTGGCAGGAGGTGGGCGGGGGTTCGGACCTTCGGCGATTTAGTGACTTTGTCCTTCACGATGGTGACCCTCTTAAACTGGCCAATAGTGATGAAGTGCGCCGCCAGGACGTGCTCATTGGCCATAAAGTGGACGTTCTGAACCACCACGCTGCGCGTGTCTGCCTCCATCTTCGCCGCCGTTGGGGAGAGCAACTACCCGCCACACAAGCGCGCCCATGCGAGTGTTGATAAAGGAAACAAGAACGAGCAGCAGGCAATGTCACAAAAGCAAAAGGAGGGAAGAAGGGAGGCTCCAACCCGGAGGTCTTGGACAATTTCCTTCTGCGCTGACACCAGCTTCACCATCTCCAACTGCGCCTTGCGCACTCTCTTCTTGATGACCTCCATATCGTTGGGATCCTCTTCCTCCACACTGCGACCGCAGCCAAAGAGGGAAGTCAGTGTGGACCGGGCCACACAAATCTTGCAGTCTTCCGAATCAACATCAGATACAACTGCCCCACAAAAACACAACGCAGCTGTCATGTGCATCTTCTTACTCTGCATAGGCACGCATCCCTCCTTTTGCTTCAGCAGGCTGCCACGGAAAACACAGGGAAGCAAGCCGAGTTAAAACACGGCGGAAATCATCCAAAACCATATCAACCAGGTCAATCAAATGTTTGGAGTATGAAGCTTGACACACAATAAATAGCACAATACATGTGAACGGGTGTGGAATGCACACCTGCAGGCGGGAGAAGGCGCTGCCCTGAGCGGACGCTTGCGCAGGGTTCATCCTGACAAAAACAGATGGCTTGTCCTGTTCATTTGCAGCCCCAAGCCTGTCGAACACGCTGCCACTGGCACCAGCACCAGCAGCAGTGGCAGCCCTGCCACCTGGTCCCAGGCGATCAAACACACTCCCTCTCCCGCCCCCAGCCTGCCCAGGTGTCTGAGTGGCTCTGAACAGTAGCCGAGCAGCCCCGCCTCGTTCGACCTCCACCTCCATGTTACGCCGCCCCTCTCTGCGACGGTCGGGGCTGCGGGACCGCAATCTGTAGTCTCCACCAGCTTCGCGCCTGATACGCAAGGGTACACGCTGCGTGCCTTTACTTAATCTGTGTGTGAATGTGGGTGGGTGGGTATGCGGGCGAGAGTGAGGGCGTGAATGTGGGCGTGTGGGCGGTTGTGTGTGGGCATGTGCGGGCGTGTGTGTTTGTATGTGTGTGAATGGTTGTAGGTGAGTGTGCGTGCTGGTGCGTGGTTGGGTGGGAGCGCGCGCGCGCGCGCGTGTGTGTGTGTGTGGGTGTGTGTGGTTTTGGGTGAGGTGGTGATGTTGATGTGAAAGCGGGCGCTTTTTGAAACAGCACAAAGGATGGAGATCATGCCTGTCCCCAACATACTCCACTCGGCGGGTGGAGCGCCCTTGCCTCCAGTCAGGACTTTCCCTGCTCGCCAAATGTCACAGTGGTACACACTAAACTCACGCCCACCGCAAGCCACCGTCTCACATTAGAAACAAAATCACGGCGCGCATGTTGTGTTGTACAACCGTCACAGCCTCTCACCCGCGACGTGGAGACTGCCCCTTCCAGCCCCGCTCGCCTGCAATCCAAGTAGCCCCGGGTCCAAATCAAGTAAGACTTCCCAGCGAAGGTTTTAGCCTTATGGATGCAAGCGCATGCAATAGAACAGACATTATGCAGGTGGCAGCGTCATATCTCTGCCTTGGTTATTTGGGTTCCAGTCAGTGGCGAGTCTGTGTAAAAGAGGGTGGAAGAACGGTGTCAGCCAGTTGAATGGGACAGTCGCAGATGGTCCTGTGGTGCAACAGTCTGCGTGGGGTGCTTTTCTAGCGGCGCACCTGTCGTCATGCTGAGACCACTGCGGCATTGCGGCTCGCCGGGACTGAGGACGGCCGCGCCCCCAGTCATGCTCCCTCCCATAGCCCGGCTGCCTGTCCCGCCCCCGGCGCGCCATCTCATCGATTTCACCCTCAACTGCGTACTCCTGCGGCGCTTCATCCACCTTCACGAAGGATGACCGCATTCGGTGCGACATGCTGAATTGGTAGAAACGGCAATAGCAACAGTTAAACCACTAAAATGGAAACTTGCATGGCCAAAATAAGGATGTGAATTTCAGTCTTTCAATTCTTCTTTCTCCATTCCATAGCTATCATCTCTCCCCTCCTGCCCTCACCCCCTTCTTCTTCATCTGCCTGCCTTCGCTCTCCTTCTCCTCCCCTTTATTTCCATGTTCTATCACATAAAGCATACCTACTCATCTATAGTCCTTCCCTTCACCTTCCCCTTCTCTTCATCTAACTTCCATCCATCACCACCTGCCCTCTTTCCAAGTATTCTCTTTGATTTCCGTCTCTGTCTCCGGTTTTACCCTCTCCAAAGATCTAGTCCCTCGCTGACTCTTCCCCTATCCGTCCCTCCTCAGCCATAACCAACCCCACCCTCCCATGTTATCGTTCCACAAGCAATTCTAAGGATAACCCCCCCCGGAACTCACCTTCTTGGAGGAGCATCCCGATCTAACACAGCCTCCATAGCCTGCGCCGCACCATTGGCCTCACCATCCCCATACTCGCGAGCATTCCGCTCCACGTGCGCAAATAGCCTACGGATTGCAAAGGACAGCAGTATACGGTGGACGCATCAGGGTAACCAGCCACCACTTGCATAGTCTTAATACAGCACAATAGCCGTGCAACCACATCCAACATGCAATTAGGTAAAACGTGGAGTAGGCTGTAGGTCTGCATGGGTGAGTGAAGGCTTACCATTTTGCGAATGCTGGAGAATTCTCACTCCCCAGAAAAGCCTCCAGGCTGTCCGTCACCTCTTGCAGGCTGTTTCCATGCACAAACATGACGACGATGTACTGCGCCAGCACCTCCACAGGCACAGTGTTCGCATAGCGCAGCCTCAGCTCTGACTCCACCGCCTGCTGAAAGGCACTCGCCCCTGCGCTCCCCTGCGTGATCTTCGGCATACCCATCCTGTCTGCCTCGTCACTATCACTGCAGCCCTCTCCCTCTGCATGCCACCCCCCACACAGACGGCAAAGCGCCCGTCAGGCCTACGTATCCACCGCCAACCAGCCAACCAAGCGAGCCCACAGCACAGACTAACCTGAGAACCCCTACCCCACCCCTCAGACCCGTGCGGACCGTGGAAGACAAACACCCGCGCCACCCTTTCACTGCGCTACGTGGTTATACGTATGTTGTTGAATAGATGCACATATATGTACATGATGTGGGATATAATAGATGTATTGTCTGCTGTTGTACTGTTGACAGCTGTCCATAGCAGAAAGCCGAAAACCCTTTCTCCACCTCAGCACCGCCCTCCGCCGCCCGAAACACACAACCCACGCCTTGTCTTTCTCGCTATCGCCAATAGCCAAAGACAATGGCACGCACTGTCGCAAAAACTCTCTGTGAACACGGATCGTGGGAGTGCGGCGGTGTGTTCAGGCTACCATCGCCGAATGCGTTGGTGCGGCGGGCGCCCGTCGCTCGCGATACTGCTTACCGAGTACCCGTACTGTCCCCAACCGCCGCCTTCCGCTCGAGGGGCGGGAAAACAGTGAAAGAGAGGGGGCACAGGATTATCAGGTCTCGACGCCGTGGAAAGGATGCGTTGCCGTACCTGAGGAGGCCTTCTGTCGAGAAGGAGGAGGAGGAGGGTTACTTGCTTCCGCCGATATATAGAACTAGCCCTATCTCTTTCTTGCCCCAGACTTTTTGTGTCGGCAGCAGCGGCCACAGCCAATATATATGCTGCTGAGATGATGCGTAGTCAAGCGAGCAGCGGCCAGTGCGGCGAAATAATAATATAAGCAACAAAATAATATTGTAATAATAATATACTGTATAAGAATAATATAATATCAATAGATACTATTCATATATTGATGTAATCATATATAACATATATATTGTTATATTATTATTAATAACTATTAACATAATTATAATATTATTATATTTTAATAAGGAACATTTACATGTATTTTTTGGAACTGATAACCAATGTTTGAAGAGGGACCTTGAATCCTCGAAGCAATTGATGCAGACGTCGAATCCTATACTATATCGTGATATGTAATGCTTATCTAAGCTTGCAACCCCCACCCACAACACACACACACACACACACACACACACACACACACACACACACACACACACACACACACACACACACACACACACACACACACACACACACACACACATACACACACACACACACACACACACACACACACACAAGCATGGACATACATGTGCAAAAAATTATTGTGCACAATTATACGGTAGACGAGAACACGCGCCCCTCTCACGAAGTCAAACACTGACATGTTCCATCGGATTTTAGCATAACCAAGAAGCATGCAGATGGCCGAGACCATTATCTTGTACGAGTGAAAGAGACCATTGCGATTATTGCAGGTTCTCCACCCTATCTCCTTCCTATATATCATACCACTCTCTGCTCCATCCATCCACCTAGTTAGATGAACGGATCATAAGGCAGTCATGGATGCTTCACCATTGTTTTCTCGGTTCATTGTGTCGATCGGCAATCACTCGATGCGACGCCATAATATTCAAGTGCAATACCATGTGACTGAGTGGCATGGTAGGGCATGCCGCCGAAAGGATATCGGATTGCCGGAGAACGGTGTCACCTAGGAGTGTTACAACCGTGGGTTAAAGAAGTGGGCGGGGGGCGAGTTCGCTTCGGAATTGTGGCCGCAAGGTAGGGTGGAGCACATGAGACATGGCAGGGACTGCTTCTATTTGCCATACGACACTCGGCGAACAATCATGGGCTCTAGTAGATGATAATGTAGCCACCCCAAGGCGCCCGCTTACGGCGGCCCCGGAGGGGGTTGCGCTCGCAGGCATCCGATCTCTCGCTTGACTCATCCGATATTTCTTCTCGGGACCATGTGATATACGTGTGTTATACCCCCCCATATCCCTAGCTAGGTAAGTGTATTCAAATGTAGCCACAATAGGGGCGGGCTACTGCATCTTCGGAGGCGTGTGGAGGCGACTAGGGGTACGGGTGCATAATCGGTGGGTCGGGTTTGTTGGAGCTGGCGGCGGACAACCGGAAGGCAACGCAAGGACAAGGCGCTCACTCGACGTCGACCACTGCTGCTCAAGTCGAGCCGACCCGGGGGGGTGGAGCTCGACAACGACAACAAGGGGGTTAGCCACGACTGGAGGAGCGGCACGGTCTAGTGGTGGTTACCCTCGAGATCGGCTATCGCCGGAAAATACATGTACGGGGGTTATGGTTAAAACGTACGTACCCGGCACCTTTAAGATTTGAATCACGAATCCATTTGTCCCCCCAATCCCCCATCCCCTCCCCTCGTCGGTACTCACCATCATCGATAACAGTGCCCCAAGCAATGTAATAAGGGTTATCACGACATCACTGCGCCCTTACGGGCGGCACCATGCGAGTATAAACCATAAGGGGAGGGTACGGCGGTATTTTTTCGGCTCAACACACACACACACACACACACACACACACACACACACACGCACACGTGCCAGAGTCGCACATACATGAGTATTGGTCATCATGTAGGCCAGATTCGACAAGAACATGCAGATCCGCTTGGATGATCAGCGCCCCCGTGCGACGGTTGCGGGCGGCGCATCGTGGAGATCTGCAACATAATTATTTGTCATATATACAACATTAGCGCTTGATTACCATGTCACGTACAATTGTTATAATGTTTTTACCGCCAATGCAGAGCATGAACATAAATATGGTTTCGTCATAACGACCCCCGTTTTACCATTTTGAATCCGGTAGAGAAGATATTTTGCAAACCTTGCATGTGGCCGTATGATACGGAGGGGTTGATACCGGCCACGCTGCCCAACTGAGTTGGGCGCGAATGGGAAATTATAGGAACATCGCGTGGGCATGCCAACGCATATTTTGGACGCCCAATAAGCATTTTCTCTTGTCCATGAATTAAATGTGGGATACTTCATACTTGTTAGAGTTGGGAACGGATAGTTACACGGAGGTCGTGCCGGCCCCACATGGGGGCCGGCTGTGGTGACGAGAGAAGTGAGAGGAGAGAGATGGCGGCCGGCGAAGGCACCGGCAGGGCCGGCCGACCGCCGCTCATAGGGAATAATAGAGTACCGCTAATAGCATAACACTAAGTACTAGGATGACAAATAGCTACCTTGTACATAAGTACTAGGCAACGGGATGCTAGTGCTAACACCCCCCCTCAAGGTAGCCGAGGTCTTGACGTCGCCCTAGTTTGCGTCGAGGAAGGTGCCATCTTGGTAGAAGGTGTAGTGCTTGTAGCGTGTGTCTGAGGCCGGGCAGGTGTAGCGACATGCGCTCACAGGAACGTGCCGCTACCGGCGAGTTACATATCAGAAGAGGTTCCAATTGTACTGCGTAATGTACTATTCTGACATGCAGCGGGAAAAACTGTCCACGGGCGAATTAGCCGACGCATGAGAGCGACCGGCGAGGAAGAAGCAAAGCCAACAAGGCCGTTAGGAGCGTGTAGGCACGCAAAAGCATAGACAAGCTCTCGTGTTGACTCCCCCCTTTCGCCGTGGGAAAGTTAAGCTCCTCGCTAAGTTAGGTGAGCGTTGCGGCGTTGCCTCGGGAAAAAACAATAACAACACTAATTAAAGTACTCACGGGCCGAATTTTCGCGGGTCAGTCTTAAAAAACAGATCCGGTCGAGAGCATCGGTAGGCTGAAGGCTAGGTAAGACTAGAAGGTGGGTGGGGCGAGCATGGCGCCGGGCGCTTTACACACGCTCTTCTCCTTTTTACGTGGGAGATGGCGGTAGGACAGTCGCGGACAATAAGCTCGAAGGCGAAGTGTGGTGTCGGTTGGATGACGAATTACTAGCGTGGCGCCGAGCGCTTTACACACGCTCTACTCTTTTCTACGTTGGAGTAGGTAGGACTAGCCTGGCGCCGAGCGCTTTACACACGCTCTTCTCTAGTGTAACTTGGTGGAGGGCCCATAACTTGTTAGAGTTGGGAACGGATAGTTACACGGAGGTCGTGCCGGCCCCACAAGGGGGCCGGCTGTGGTGACTAGAGAAGTGAAATTGAAATTGAAATTGTTTACAACATGTACCGTATGCGCCGGTTTTTCACCAAAAGCCGGATGCGTCGGCTGCTGTCTCTGGGCCCTCCCAACTATGCCATACAGGGAACTTACAAGTCAGGGCTAGACCGTTAACCACCTAATCCAACCTCTCCAAGGGTGTTCGGGGGTTTTACTCCCCCCGGGGAGGGTGCAAGTAGAGGCGAAGGATGTGTGTATTCAGGGTCGTGCGTGGAGGCAATGTGCGGATGCGCGGTGGGAGGTCGTGCGGGACTTGATGCGGTATATGCGTAGGAGGTGATGCAGCCATTGGACAGTATGCGTATGGAGTTGAGCAAGAATGCGAGATGTGTCGAGGCGTGCTTTGGAGACGAGTTTATCTGGAGGGTCGGTGCGGGCGGTGAGAAGGGAGGTGAGACTCGTGATGGTGGAGGAGTGTGGTGTACCGGTGCGGCTCATGACTATGGGTATGATGTCGACCACTGTGCCTGGCCAGTGGTTTCTGATGGCGTTCGCAAGGGGTGTGTATTTGGTGTGTATGAGGTCAGCTGTGTGCGAGAGGTTATTGTCTGTGCAGTACTTCCATTCCCCTATCTGGATTTTTTTGATGGATGCGTAACGTCGGCGACCGTTGGAGTGACCAACGAATCGGGGTTCGAGGATGCGGATGAAGTCAGGTTTGTGTGCAGGGGGACGAAGTGGGGGGGGGAGAATCTCAGGTGGGAGGGCGGCGGGGCACGAGGTGAGGGAATCGGGCGTGAGACCTTCGTCAGCAGCGACAAGGCGGGTGGGCATGTGGGTGGGGTGAGGTGGGTGGCAGTCAAGTGGGGTGCAGGCAGGGGTGGGGGAATCAAACGATTTTATGGGTTTGTTACCGAAGTCTGCGGTGATGGTTTCCCATCGCCCTCCGTTGTGGCGTTCCAGTAGGGAGAGTAGGAGTTGCAGAGCGCTGTTGTGTCGGTCCTGTCTTAGACCAGACATAGAGGGGCAGTTACCGGCCATGTGGCCGTTGCTAGTGAATTGGCCACATAGGGGGCAGCGCAGGGTGGGGTTGTGAGTAAGTAGGCGGGTGTTGTGGACACCCCACATGAATTCTTGTTTGTGTGTGAACTGGATATTTGTGAGGGTTGTGTGTTTTTTGTGGTAAGAGAAATCGGCGCCGTCCTGCGCGGCGCGGGCGAGGAGGGCACCGTGTTTGGTTGTTCGCGAGAGAGGAGTGTGTGTGTGTTTTGTGCTGTAG
>JAPMLY010002892.1:2500-32850 GCA_026401115.1 Tetraselmis chui | reverse complement strand
AGGGGGGGGGGAGAGTGTGTGCGTGCGTGCGTGCGTGCGTGTGTGTGTGTGTGTGTGTGTGTGTGTGTGTGTGTGTGTGTGTGTGTGCGAGTGTGGGTTCGTTGGGGCGGGGCGAGGATGGAGAGGGCGGGGCTTGAAGATCTCAGGCTGGTCGCTGTGCCACAGGAACCTGAATTACTGGGACTCGGTGTCGACGCTGGCGGGGGAGGTGGCGGACCCGGCGAGGACGTTCCCGCGGGCGATGGCAGGCGGCGTCACGCTGGTCATCAGCATGTACCTGCTGCCACTGCTGGTGGGACTGGGCGTGACCACGGACACGGAGGCATGGACGCTGGGCTACTTCAGCAAGGTGGCGGATCAGGTGGCGGGAAAGTGGCTGGTGGTGCTGATGGTCATCGCCGCGGCCGTGAGTCAGCTTGGGCAGTACCAGGCGGAGATGTCCAGTGACTCGTATCAGCTGCTGGTGGGTTTGCGCGCCTCTATCATCGCCACCAAATTGCCCTCTGCCAAATTGCACCTCCATTCACCATGGGCCACATTCAAAAGTGAGATTGTTGTGAATTATCTGTGACTCGCAACCAATCACACAAAAAATCAAACATCCTTTTACCTTCTTTCAAGAAGGCCTGCGGGCACAAAAACACGTCCATGTCTTTGACATGTGCGCCCAGAAATGGATACCCAATAACGCACTCACACATACAATACAATCGCCCACTCAAGCACTTGAATATCCGACGACATTTCTGCCTATACAACCACACACACACACACACACACACACACACACACACACACACACACACACACACACACACACACACACACCTCCTAACATCGACCCCTTCTCGAATTTGTTCTGGATTGTAGGGGATGTCAGAGCGCGGGATGCTCCCCAAGGTGCTGTCTAGACGCTCGCGACACGGCACCCCCACACTCGGCCTGCTCCTCTCCTCCCTCGGCATCCTCATCATGATCTCCTTCGAGTTCATGCAGATCGTGGAGATGCTGAACGTCGTGTACTGCCTTGCGGAGCTTCTCGAGTTTGCCGCTTTCATCCGCCTGCGCATCAAGCACCCCCACCTGCAGCGCCCCTTCCGCGTCCCCCTCCCCACCTGGGGCCTCGTCCTCATGCTCCTTCCTGCCACCGTCCTCCTCCTCTACGTCGTCGTGGCGCCCTTTGTGAACGGCAACATCGCCACCATCTGCTTCACGCTCGGCTCCGTCGCGGCCGGCTGTGTGCTGTACCCCCTCTTTGGGGTCGCTCGTCGGAGGGGTTGGTGTGCGTTTCACGACCTCGAGTGCCACATCTCGGAGTGGCAGCCGTTGAACGACGAGGTGGACGCGATCGACGATCGAATTGGCAACTGGGCCACCGACCGCGTCCCCTCCGACGACCTCCCCCCCGTCCTCGTCCCCTCTCCTCGCACCTCCGTGCACTCCGTTCGCAACTAGCGCAAAGGACGAGGCCTAAGGACTACTCTTTCGAGACGTAGTCTGATGTGGTGCCCGACTAAAGAGTTTTCTGGCGAAGTGGATTCGGGCAAGCGTGATGATGAGCAAGTATGGCTCGATACGAACACTCGCCATTTATTTATTGTTTTCGCATCGGTTCCCCCCTACTTCTTCGCCGCCGTTTATTCGTGAATGTCTCTGCCGAGCTGCTTAACGGTTTGGTTGCACGGCGTGTTCATTAATAATTTCTTACATGAAAAAGCACTGAAGGCCACCAAGCAAAAAGAAGAAAAGAGGGAAAAACCTAAGCCCGAGGAACAGGTTGCACGGCGTGTTTTCTGTTTTCGCAGCTTCTTTGGAATGTTCGTCCGCTTATATCAATTATTGTTATTGACGAGGATGGATATCGGCAGGTCGTGAATGATATACCGGTTGTTATTATTGCCTATCGCGAGTTCATATGAATGGGCGCGTGTGGTGGGAGGCAAACGGCTACATACACGCAGAGGTTCTAATAGTAGGGCTCATTTTGCTGCTGCATGCACTGCGTTGACGTTTTTTGCGCATGTATAGATAAATTAATTAATAAAAGATGTTTCCTCATATATGCGGGTTCGGCAGAGCTAGTTTTTTTTTTTTTGAGCCCCCGGGAACTGCTGTAGTTAGTTGTCGTCTACTTGGTCACACGCTGCGTGTTCTTTCTATTTATGTACTCAAGACTCTGTAAGTCACTGTTGGACGTCGATGACATCAGCCGTTTAGCTAGCTCGCTCCGAAGAAGACTACTGCACTATATGCACACTGGCAGCGGGAAAAATGGTGACCATGCTATGAATATATTATATAGCCCGAGGAAGAGTTCCGTTCATATTATTCTGGCCGACTCCTTTGAAAGGGCACAACGCTTTATCTTGAGAGCTTAGATTCCCTGGTATTTCTCAGGGAAATAACAAAGCGAGCCCAGACTAGCAGCTAATTGGAAGGAGGGCAAATACATGCCGCTCTCGAAAAGCTGCACCGGCCACAACAGATTGCGGGGCGCGCACTTAAGAGTAACGGTCGCCTACACTCGAAAATTAGTTGGATTGGTCAGTGCGTACTCAAAGGCGTGCTGGGCGACCCATTTAGGGCACACCGTGTGGCCGCTGAACTTTCCTTCGCGGTTCAGGCGAGTCGCATACTCTGCGACCTGTTCGCCAATAGATACGCGGCGCTTCTCGGGGTCGATCTTCGGGAAAGTGGAGAAGTCCCTCGACGGGCGCGAGCTACCCAGCTTATCAGAGTCTATCAAAGGAAGAGAAACGCTGCATTTCTCTATGCTGAAACGCACACCCTCTCTCTTCCTCTGGGTATAGTCGTTGTTTGCGGTGCAAGAGCTGCCTTGTTCTTTCCTCGGGGAAACCGCTGCCGGTGTTTGCTTACTGTTAGGTGAATATATCTGGGGCAGCTGAACCCAGCCAGTGACCGTCTCGGTGGGACTGCAAGAGATTCTCCGACTCGGCCGGCTCCCATCACGCAGCTTCATCTCTGTATTCACGCGTGAAGGACAACTCTGTGCCAGGGAGCCATCATCAGCACAGCAGTCGTTTTCGGCTGGGGGGATGATCCTCAAGCTGGGCCTCGCCCTACACTTATTACTGTACTGCTCCGAATAAGAGGTGGCCCCGCTCCAGGTGTGCGACGTACGCGCACTTCGCAGCCCCCCCACGGGACTTAATAAGGATGACGTTGACTTCCACGATGAGCTACAGCTAGTAGTGCTTGTATCTTCATATGAACGGCTACCTTGAGCGATAGAGTTGGCGCCATCGCATGCACTTGTCGTCGACGAATGTTGCTGGCAGCGGTGATGAGTGCCGTCGGAGACGGTTTGGTGCGGGGATGGGTTCTGTCGGTGACCCATCGCACGCGAGCATACAGCAGTGCGCGTCTCTTGGGAGCCGAAGGGCGACGACTGCTTGGGCGACGATGAGCAACTGCCTATCACCAAAGACGGTGGTAGTTCACCAGTGAAGACATCAGGTTGACGTCGCCTTGAAGTCCCGGAAGATATTACGGGCGGTGCGGGTAGTTGATTGCACTGCGTGTATATTACGCTGTCGTCATCACTGGCCGATGCATCACTACCCGAGTGGGCAACACCAGCCCAGATGCTGTGCGTATTCTGGAGTTGCTCGTTCACACCGTGACAATACATAGTGAGATATATGTAGACCTATATATAAAATCGTCTCCTTCACTGTAAGACACGGAATGTTGTGCTGATGCTGTGACGGTGGATCTTCCGGAAGTTTGTGCGAGAATATTGCTGTCACGGACTGCTAAATAGTCGACGCGTCATCGTCACCGCACTGATGGGCTGCTGATGGGTATGATATGGCACCGTGGAATACTATACAGGTGCCTGTACTGGCAGCGTGTTCTCGATGAATTCATCATCAAGAATAACACGCTCATGATAATTACTACTAATTACAAGGAGAATATTTTTATTTCTATTATATTCAATAATGTTCTAAATCATAAAAATGATGATACTTCTACCTGTACCTTGCTGTTTTTGTACCTGTACCTTATTTCTGTATATATGTCGAAGCCAGCACATATAGATACAGGTACATTCTTCCCTAACATGTCGCTACCGCCCGTACTACCCGTATATCACACAGCGCGTACAGCGCAAAAAATCATTTTTTATTATTTTTTCGTACCGAGTCTATTTTTTTCGAGAGAAGGCAGTGGAAACCACCAAGCAAAAAGGAGCAAGGAGGGAAAAACCTCATGGGCTTAAGCCCGAGGAACAGGAAGGCATGCCACAGCATCAGCACTGCCCTCCTGCAAAGCGTCGCAAAGATAGGAACCCAAAGTACCATAAAGAGCAAGAGAAAGACATTGCATGAATTCACGTCGCATATCCCCCCCAAAACGCCGAAAAGGAATAGAAGTAGATCGACGAACATAATGTTGCATACGGACATAACTGTCAGAGAGTAAGGAGCGAGAGTCAAGAGCACCCATGCAAGGGAAGCGATGAGCAGCCACCAAAATAGCCAAGCGATCAACCAACGCAGCCGCCATCGGCGCCAACCGGCCCCCATCCTCTATGGCGAAGGGATAGTAGTCATGGATCGACTAAACCGAAGGCGTGCCAAGAAAAGCATGAGGGCGGAGGTCCGCATCAAGTTTGCCATGCTTAGCTCCCAATGCAAGGCTGCGAGGGAGTGGGAGACGAGCACCTATACGAGGAACATTGGTGTTCGTGCGAGCACTTGTAACCGTCACATCAACAACAAGATGACGGTGCGGAGCCATGAAGTCCAATCAATCCACATCCCCATGGCGATCTCCATGAGCTCCCGAATACGGCGGACCTCCAACCGCAAGTCCCGGCCCTTAGTAGCCCCCGCTTCAAGCATGAACTCTTCAAGCACGTGGACAATACGGTCGTGGAGTTGAATGATATACCAAGAGCACGGGCACCGGGGGATATGGTCCATGAGCATAGCGGTTGTTGAGCGCTCACCCGACATAAAGATGCCCGATACCGTCGACGAAGATCCATACCCGCGAGACTCTGAAGGAGCCTCATTGCACCGAGGGCACTTTCGAACATGAGAGGCGCGCTCCGCAGTAAACCCAAGCACCCGATGGACTGCCATCGTATAGCAATCGGATGGCACCTTGAAATTGGACTCATGTGAAGCGAAAAAGATAGCCAAAGCCCCGCGATCCGTACCCGAAATCACCCTCATGTAGTCCGGTGGGGAAGGTCTGCCAAACGCCAAGAGGTCAAGGTAGGCCCGGGCACGAAGAATGCGCGAAATGCCCCGTTGAATGTGGCCCCCATAATCTCCCAAGCGAGTGAGAGCATCGGGAGTCGAAAGTTGTTGGCAAGTCAGCTGGGTAGCGGGTGCCACCGCATTGTTGACCGGAGATACCGCCAACTCGACATCGGGCCCGGCATAATCGGAAAGATTTTGGTTCAGTGTGTTAGTCAACACCACGAGATCCGATTCCGAAAACCCGCCCATGGTGGAGATCGAATCATACGAATTGCGCAATTGGACCGCCCACGGTAAAGTATAAGTGGCAACATTCAGTAGTTCATGTCGGACGAGACCGTACAATGGACCTAGCGACTAGGACTCGGTATCGGTAATCAGGTTGGCGAAGGTCGCAGTGAATGAAGCATAGTGAGTAGGTTCGGCGTCGAGCTCGAGGGACGGTGCATTAAGCCCCCCAAACTCCGCAGGGAGGGAAAGCTGTCGATTAGCACAATTTACTTGATCGAATATTTGTGCGTCCAGAGAAACGCCCAAGATTCGGTGAACTGGTGCACGAACGGCCCTATTTGTAGTAGCAAGGTACGGTCGGCGGATATCTAGGGGGAGGGTGCGGAGCAAGAACCCATAGCGGCGTACCGCACACGTGATCATCAAGCGGAAAGCGGCGTGTGTCCCTCCGAAGTCCGACATAGAAAAGCAAACGATATTGTCCAAGAGGAGTTGATGAGCTTCAACGGTGTCTTGTAGTCAAGAACGTACATAGTTCTCGTTATGAGATGCCGGAGGGCCGTCTGCCGTCGAGAAGTCCATCGCCAAAGGGGCTCCAAGGTTACTAGTACATGTAACAACGGGGACCATCGCCCGTATCACCTCGACAAGCTCAGGGGCCGTATCCGGAGGTACCATGCACAAATATTTGTTTGGTTGAACATTCGAGCAAACCTTCTCTAGTTCCTCCGTAGCCACAGTAATCACAGTCGGGACGAAAGGCGTTTTAGTCAAATACTTTCCATCGTCAAAAAAGGCTGAGATTGCCGCTGAATCCTCGCACCGTTCTCCAATATTCCGGAGGGGGGTGCTGATCGCCAAGTTGAACAAAAGCGGGCCAAGAGGATCTCCTTGTCGGACACCCGTATGAGACTGAACCGTGCCGTGCAGGAGCGAAGCATGGCTGGGGTTGAAATAATACACCGTGGAGTCCCGTGAATATATCATCTCAACCAACGGGATAATGGGATGCAAGTCGGCGTTCTTGATGGCCAGAGCCCACATACACAACATCTCCACAACATACTCCCACTGGCCCACTGAATCGATAATGTCAGGCAGTCTCTCCCCCCCCACGCTAAGATGCCTAGTGCGCGCCCAACGCGATGCCGGAACCATGTTTCACAACATCCCCCCCCTCCCCCTCACCAACCCCATTGCCTCCACAATCCGCACCCACTTCACCAGCCAGGATACCGCGCTCCTTACATCACTCAGAGACAGAGCCACACATATCACAGACCCACACACATACAAACAAGCATACCGCGAATTCTCACCCCGCAAGACACACACCTCCCTCCTTCCCCGTCTTAACCCCCTCTGGCAAAATCACATAACCGAATGGTCACAAGTCCTCCTCCGCGCCACCCCTTCTTCCATCATCCTCAAATCATGCCAGTCCATCTCCAAACTCACGGGGTCCACCACCCCCCTCTCTATCCCAATTCGCCTTCTCGCCGCAGTCCTCACCGAACCCTCCGACACTTTCCACAACCGCCTCCTCGTCGCAAAGCTCACCCCCAAACAAGCATCCCCCCCCACCACTCTCCACCCCTCATGGGTTCCCCTCCTCACTTCACACCTTCCCCGCCCTCCTCCCAACCTCTCCCCCTTTACCCACTCCTCCCGCACCAACATCTACACCCCCACTGCACCCATCACGCACATAGACACAGAATACCTCACCCCCTCAGACCACCACTTCCCCCCCTGCGACGTGACGCCCTTCATCTCCAAACACAAAGACACAGAATACGGACAAACCCAATACATGGTCGAATGGGCCCCGGAACACCTCACGGAATGGGATATACAACCCCAACTGGAAGACGGCTTCCGACTCATCTCTTTCACCCCCACATCGGTAAACCTACCCACCCCCACCCCCACCGATTGCTCCATCTGTTACAACCCTCTGCACTTAGAACCCACCTCCACCTGCAGCACATGCCCGCACTTTGCCGTCCATTCCCAATGCCGCCATGCTTTAGGCCCCGCCACATGGCAATGCGACTGGTGCGCTCGCGGCAAACAACACAACCTCACCCGCCTCCACGAGGTCCAGTGGGCGCCTTGCCTTCAACTACACGACACCATCAGTGAGACCCCCTCCGGCCCCACCGCCCTCACCGCATTTAACTCCGGCTTTGTCCCCTCCACCACACCCATTCTGCCAGAACCCGGACCCCCTCCCTTGTCACACCCCCTTATCACATTCAACCACAACCCCATCAACCCTGACCTCGACATGCTCCCTACCGGTACATTCACCATTCACACACACCCCTCACTTCACGATACCACAATACTCTACACTCCCGACGGCCGCGCAGTCACCACCCTTAACGGCCACCGCGTCCGCCACCTATACCAACTCTTCCGCCCCGACCTCACCGACCACACATTATCGAAGAGGAGGTCTACAACCTCCTCACTCGCCTAGGCTCCCGCTCAGAAATCCACTCACCTACACCCGCCACCACCACCCGCAACAGATGGGCCACCAGAGAGGACCTCCTCTCGGCCCTCCGCAACACATTCCACATACAGACATAACTCTACTCAGACCCCCTCAATAAATCACTCCACTCGCACACCTACCACTCACTTTACCCCGAAGACATAATCTTCTCATCCAGCGGCAGTAATGCCCCACACACATGGCACGGCACCAACATCGCCAACCCCGAATACGACCACGAATGCATGCGCCGAGCCATGGAACATGCAATCACCAGCGCACACCTCACAGCCTCACACACCCCCAGCGCAACCATCCTCATACTCCCCCGTTGGGAACACACACCATACCGCCACTCCAAATATATCAACTCCCCATACACACATCACCTATACACCCTTCCCAACGACGCGAACACCTTCTTACCCCCCGACCAACACACAGGCCACCCCACCCCTACCCCTTTCGGCACACGCTGGATGGTCGACATCTACCTCGTCGCTAACTCCCTCGCACTCCCCACCCTACCCTCACACACAGCCATGACCGCACTCCACAACACCCTCGAGTCTATATACGACACACACCTCCCAAGCCCCACCATCACCATCCCGCCTCCACACCTCACCGACTCCTACTCACCTCACTCCGCAGGCATATACCATCTCCCCCCCAACCCCACTCACCCCCTTACCTACCCCCTCCATGAACGCAAACGACTAACATACTCCCCCACAATAGGAGCTCTTGCTTGGAATTGGCAGGACTTCGTATACACTGACGGCTCGAAAAAAGGAAGCAGCTCCCCTCTCGGCGCGGCAGCCACCCACCCAGCCTCGGACACCAACATCAAAATCCTTTTGACCTCTACCCCTCCCTCCCATACTATCAATCGTGCTGAACTAGCAGGCATTGACATAGGCCTCCAACTAGGCCATACCCACCTCCTAACTGACAGTGCGTGCTCCCTCCGACTCATACAAGGATACCTTAACTGCCCCTCCGCTTATAGGCACAACATCCACCGCGACACACTCCTCTCCATCACACGCACCATCATAACCCGATGCGACGCAGGCATCCGCACACATCTCGGCAAAATTAAAGCACACAACTACTCACTCGGCAACGAACTCGCAGACGCACTCGCTAACCAAGTAGCAGATGGTCAACCACCAAACACCACATACAACACAGGCTCGGAGGTGTCGATTGGTCACTGGTCCTGGCCTTACACCCTCATACCACAGACTCAAGGGGAACCCACACCCTACATATACACAAACCTCAAAGCCGACGCACACACCCACAGCTGCAAGCACACACTTACACCCCTCTCACAAACATCCAAACACGGCGCCCTCCTCGCCCGCGCCGCGGCAGACGGCGCCGACTTCACCTTCCACAAAAAACTCTCAACCCTCACCAACACCCAATTCACCCACAAACAAGAATTCATATGGGGCGTCCACAACACACGCCTCCTCACACACAACCCCACCATGCGATGTCCCATGTGTGGCCAATTCACCAGCAACGGCCACATGGCCGGTAACTGCCCATCCATGTCTGGCCTAAGACAGGACCGTCACAACAGCGCGCTACAACTCCTACTATCCCTCCTGGAACGCCACAACGGAGGACGCTGGGAGACTATCACTGCAGACTTCGGTAACAAACCCATCAAGTCTTTCACCCGCCCCACCCCCACCTCCACCCCTCTTGACTGCCACCCCCCACACCCCACCCACATGCCCACCCGCCTTGTTGATGCAGACGAAGGTCTCTCGCCCGACTCCCTAACCTCGTGCCCCGCTATCCTCCCCCCCGAAATCCTCCCGCCTGCACTACGTCCCCCGGCGCACAAACCCGATTTCATACGCCTCCTCGAACCTCGCTTCGTCGGTCACAACAACGGCCGCCGCCGATACTCATCTATCAGGAAAATACAAATAGGGGAATGGAAGTACTGCACCGACCACAACCTCTCACACACAGCCCGCTTGATTCGGGACAGATACACACCCCTCGCAAATGCCATCCGAAACCACTGGCCAGGTACCGAAGTCGACATCTTACCAATTGTCATGAGCCGCACGGGGACACCGCACTCATCCACCATCGCAAGTCTCACCTCTCTCCTCACCCTCCGCACCGACCCTCCCGACAAACTCGTCACCAAAGCACGACTCGACACATCTCGCATCCTTTCCACACTCCATGCACACACCGTCCAATGGCTGCATTATCTCCTCCTTGTCTACCGCACCAAATCACGCACGACCACTCGCCGAGCCTCCGCATAACGCACCTCCCCAAGCATGTCATGCACACCACCTTTAACCCGCTTCAGACCCTCCCCGGGGGGGAGTAAAACCCCCGACCACACTTGGAGAGGTTGGACATAGGTGGTTCACGGTCTAGCCCTGACTTGTAAGTTCCCTGTATGGCATAGTTGGGAGGGCCCAGAGACAGCAGCCGACGCATCCGGCTTTTTGGTGAAAAACCGGCGCATACGGTACATGTTGTAAACAATTTCAATTTCAATTTCAATTTCGGCGTTCTTGTATAGCTCCGCAAGGAAACTCCGGTGAGAAATGGTGTTGAAGGCGTTCTCCAAGTCCAAGCTTAGAAAGCTGTAATCAAGAATAGCTTGTAAGCCAGTGGTATGAATGGCTCGCTCGATACGTGCTTTGGTGAAAACCGATATTTGTACATGGCCCATGTGGTCGGCCGCAAAAGTCGCTATCCGCACTATGGCGTGACAATGAGCTAACCCCGACAACAAGCGGCCGAACTTTAGGAGCTTCACCCCGAAGGCGAGTGGCGTCGCGGTCGATCCCGGTTTGTTTGTGAAGAGCCCACCCGGTCGCACTCGCCAAGAAGTCCGCCGCAGCCTCGGGAATGCTTCCCGCCGAGTAGCGGTTAATCCACTTACGTCCTGCCGGAACATTGAAGTCACGGACATGTTCCCATCACCAACCATCAACGTGGGGGGCTGACAAGCGATGTGCTTTTCTCAAGACAAAGAGCATAGACTCCTCCCGTATTTTGAGGCTGTCGCGGTCATCTAAATACGTGAGGGGTGGGCGCACCGGGGGGACAGGGAGTCGGGGAGATCACAATCCGGGTGGGGAGAACCGGGCGGAGGATGCAACCGCTGAAGAGCGGCCAAAGCCGCGTCCGCGTCCTCCACCATTCCGAAGTCGGCTCCGTCTAGGGCCATACGGGCCCGTCGCAGCTGGCCAACTTCCACTAGCTCACGGGCCCGACGGGAGGCAGCACGGCGTCGGAGGTCACCTTCAGAGAGGTGAATCGGTGGGTGGTGTTGCTCCCGTTGAGTGTTATGGCGGCGACGACGAGAGCCCCCCCCCCCCCACCCCGGCCCCGACCGCCGGGGCGTCTAGGCACAAAAGCCCCCGGGCACGGACGTGCAAGCTAACCTCCATCTCGAATATCACGTAGAAGGCTGTCAATGCCCGTGAGTCCGTCCTCTCTGGACGTAGAGAACAAGAGACGGACTCGACGTTGGACAAGGAAGCGGATGCGAGCACCGGCCGCCGCCGGGAATGGTCGGAGGAGGAGGCCGCCAAAGAGGTGAATTGCCAAAAAAGCTCCAGCGCCCCGAGAGTACGTTGAGGGAAGGGAGGTCGCATATTCGAGGGTGTCTTGTAGGGCAGAACGTAGGTCGTCTCTCGTTGTTGCACAACCCCCTGGGCCGCAATGACAGGTCTGAGCTCCATTACACAAGCGACAAGGTCGTTGTCGAAGCACCATGAGGCATGAGCAACGGCGCGAGGGGGGGGGGGGGGGGGGGGGGGGGGGGGGGGGGAGGAGAGCAGCCTCTCGACGGAGTGCGGCAGCAGATGAGGGCATAAAAGCTTGTCCATGAGGTAACGGGGGTCCATCATATGGAGGGGGGGAGTGAGGGGAGCAGCTCCGGTTCGGCCCGGGGTGGGGAAGGGAGTGGAGCCAAGGGGGGAGTCCACCCCAAGGAGTGGAGGGAGGGGTGACAGCTATTCGGAGGGGGGATGGTCGTATGAGCGTCGGACGGGAGCTGCCAGCATAGTCGTGGGACGACATTGGAGAAACGGGAGCGGCCACACAATGTAGGCATGGAGCGGTAAGTGTTGTAAGTAATACCGTATAGTTATTAGTTGCAGATAGCTACTGTAAGCTATTCTAGATATGATTAGTACATGTCTAGATCGGACATACCGATAACCTTTTTGATTCGGTACATAGCTGTCGCAGGCTACTGCTCTACACAGGCTACTGCTCTAACACTTCTGTTGTCCCGACACCACGCCTCGGGATGGTTGTCTCTTTGACTGCCCCTTTTGCGTGACTGTGACTGTAACTACGTAGGCGTTACTTACCTTCCATACATATCGTGTGTGCACAGTTTAACATGTTATGGGCCCTCGCCTCACGTCATTCACGCGCGACAACATGGTTCGGCGAGCTGTAATCGCCAACTCTCCCGTAGAAGGCAAGTTTAGAAATCATCATAGTACTTTCACCTTGTAGTCGGCGGTATCGCCAATATAAACTGCGCTCTAAAACCCACCCCCACCCCACCTAAGGGCGAGCTTGGGTGGCAGATAGAAGGTGGTCGCCCGAGGCACAAAGGGAAAACAAGGCCGGGGAGGAGGTCGCAAGGTGGCGAGCTTGGCGACGGTGTGAAGAAGTAGAGGGGTCATTGCCAGTTATGAACATGTTAGTGTGTCTTGCGAAATTAGAGCGCCATTTACGGCCAGCAAACCGTATGCCACACGGGGCGCAAATTTAACATTCCCCCCGCGACGGGGACAGAGCACCCGATGCACTTAGGCCCGGCTCCGACCCAGAAGCTCCGGCCTGAGCACTAGTAGGAACAACCGCAACTCGCCGGCTTCCAACAACACCATCTCGCCGCCAACCAGCTGCAGCCCTCCGTCCGGCAGCAAAAGCACTCTGCCCATTGGTACCAGCAGCTACAGAACAAGCACCGCTATCAATCCTCTGCCCACGGGCCGGGCAAGCAACGGCCAATCGCTGACCAACACGTGTAGGAGCACCACTAGCGACGCCATCACCGGCTAGAGCTCTCTATCCAACAGCCCATGCATCAGCAACCGGGCGCGGGCCAGCACACGCAGCTGCATAAGCACCACTAACGGCCCTACCATCAACCACATGCATGTGCCCACAAGCATCAGCACCAACACCAGCGGCTCGGTGTGAGCGAGCCCCGGCAGCCGTAAGTCCCACAGCGGCAGCATTAAGAGCAGCAGTAGCAGCATCAGCCGCAGCACCACTCGCCGCCACCCTTTGCTCATGGACGTTGGTAGCAACGGCCGAGCGCCAACCACCACCAACAGGTGCCAAGGCGTCCCCGGCAGCAACACGACCATCTCCTTGCCCATCAAGACCACCAAATGCAGGTGGCCTCGAACCAACTCCGGCGGCTGCTACAACACCGACGGCCCCACCAGCAGGGGCAGCAGCCGGTCGCCAATCAGCACCATAACCCACCCCCGCAACATTGCTACATGCTTAGGGTTTGTGTTTAGGGTTTAGGGTCTTGCCAACAGCAGGAGGGCTAAGCCTACCAGCAACGGTATCAACAACAGCGGCATGCTGCCATGTAACATAGGTGGCTCCACAGGCGGTAACACCGCCAGTTTCAGGAGCAGCTGCACCACCAACGGCGACATGACGAAGCCCACCAACATTTGTTACAACAACAACAACATGGTGCCCTCTAGCAGTAGTAGCTCCCCTTGTAGCAGCAGCCGCAGCAGCACCCACAGCACGAGCTCGAAGCCCACCAGCATAAGTAGCAGCACCAACAGCCGGACCACAACTTGCAACCCTCTGCCTACGAATACCAGCAACCGCCCACCAACCAGCATCAACAGTAGTACAAGCAACACCATCAATAGTAGCGGCAACATCACCACCAACAACAATAGGACGACGCCCACCAGCGGTAGTAACAACAACAACAACTTTTTACCATCTAGCAACATTAACTCATCTTGTAGTAGCAGCACCACCAATACCACTAGGTGCAACATCCGGCCTAGAACTTGCACCGGTGGCTACTACATCACGAACAACAACGTTACAAGACACTCTACCAGCAGCGTTTCTATGTCCACTAGTAGGTGCCGCAGTAACCAGCCGCAAAACATCACTAGCAGAGACCAGCCGCAGAGACCCCACATGTAGCACTCCCACTACCAACAGCACCGGCACTACTAGCAATAATTGCAACGGCAGCAGCAACAAAACCCCCAGCTGCAGCCCTCCGCACACCAGCAACAGCACGCTGTCCCCCAGTAGAAACAGCAACCTCCGATCGCCAACTAGCACCATCACGTGCAACAACATGGGCAGATGCACCCTCCGTAGCAACACCAACACCCCTAGGTGCGGTCATGCACACGCCGGTACCACCAGCAACAGCCGACCGCCGACCAACAGCCGCAGCAGCAACAACAACGGCGGCACCCACACTACCATGATCTCTACGTCCGCCGGCTACTGCAGCAACATGAGCAACAACCGTGCGCCGACCATCACCACCACCACATGCAATAGCAACAGCAACGGCGGCACCAGCACTATCATTATCTCTACGTCCGCCTGCTGTTGCAGCAAGAGCAACAGCAACCATGCGCCGACCAGCATCGGCAGCCTCCCACGAACTAGGAGCGGCGGGGGCAGCCCGCCGCCCACCATCCGTAGCCCTAGCAGCCCGCCGCATAGCAGCAGGTTTTTGCGTCCGACTCGCAAGGGGGCGACGGGCGACGCAAGTGGCGCGCACGACAAATGCTAAAGAGCCACCGAGGGGAGGTAGAGACAAAGCGGATCGAAGAAGGCGTCGCGTATGACGAGGAGGGACGCGGCGGCCCGATGCGGAAGTACGGACAGGGGATGTAGGGGGCAAACAGCAGACGACGCACGGACCATAGCACGGGCCCGACGAGCAGCAAAATCGCGACGGGGAGGTCCAGACGCGGAGGACCGGGCGAAAAGGGGACGAGGAGAGGGAGAAGCCAATCGGGACGGCCCGGGAACAAGACGCGAATGATGATAGTTCTACTTGTATCTTACTGTTTTGGTACATGTACCTTATTGCTATAGTCGTGGCCGGATATGTACATTCTTCCCTTACAAGTCGCTACCCGTACTACCCGTACAGCGCGCGGGGGCGCAAAAAATATATATTTCGCGAGGAGTCGGTGCGCAAAAGTAGAGCTCACAATAATAGTGATGCGTGCTGCGGTTTTGTATCAATAATGACACGCTCATATGATGATTCTTACCGTAAGGAAAATGTCAATATTTATACTAGCGAAACATTTGATAATTTTTTTCGCTATAACATTTGATAATATTTAAAATCATAAAAATGATGATACTCCTACCTGTTTTGGTACCTGCCGCTTGTCGCCTCCACGTGTTGCATTCTTGGCGCGGCCTAGGAGTTTCCTTAGTTCAATCTGCTAGGTTTGTGCACAATGTAGTGCTTTCCTTTTGCCGTGCTTTGGATTCCGTGATCCTCTTGTCACTCTTGCCCTTTTGTTTCCCCTCCCACTTTCCCTGTCCGTGTTCATCTAGTTTTTCTTGTAACCAGACCACTTTTGGTACCAATATTGCTTACAAGAAGAACCAAATGAGCACGGACAGGGAAAGTGGGAGGGGAAACAAGAGGGCAAGAGTGACAAGAGGATCACGGAATCCAAAGCACAGCAAAAGGAAAGCACTACATTGTGCACAAACCTAGCAGTTTAAACTAAGGAAACTCTTAAGCCACGCCGAGAATGCAACACGTGGAGGCGACAAGCGGCGCCTCACGCGCCGCTCGAGGAAGCACGGGGACGCTTGCGGCCCATGGCGCGGGTGAAGAGCGCCGTGGCTGGAGAAGGCATCCCAACCGAGGAAGAAGCGGCCTCCGTGCCGTTCGCAGCGGCGGACAAACCGCGCAAGACGTTGTCCGCGTGAGCAACATGGACGGCGAGAGAGACCTTTCGACGCCAGGAGGCCAGCAACTTGCCCACGTGCATCCCTTTAGATGCGGCTGCCTTCTTGGCTAGCTCCGTCAAGAAAGCCGTGGCGTGGCAGCCAAGAGTACCAAATTCCGTGACTGCAAAGGGAATGAAGCGGATGTCGGGGCGACTCCTCAACCCCTCCGAGTACTTCTCGAACTTGGTCTTCTCAGCATGGCGGAGAGCGACTTCGGGTGACGGGGGGCTAGACACGCCGAACAAACCGGAAACCACGGCATCAAGGGCAAGTTTTGAGCCTCGGATGCCGTGATAGTGCAAGACACCCACATCCGCGGGGAGACCGTCGTTGCCGTTGGGGAGTTGAACTAACATCGTGGGATCTATGAGAACCTCGACGCCAACCCCGAGTGCGCCACGAACCTCGGAGATGATTTCCGCAAGGGCCGTCACTAACCAAGAGTGAGCGGTGTGGACCGAAGCATCTCCGCCGCAACGAGCCAAATGGTCCGCAAAAGCAGTGGCCCACGCATCATCCGACATGTCAACACCCGCCGACGAGAACGCACCCCGCATAGCTTGAACCGAGAGATGGCAAGAAGCACAAGCAGTGGGGGAGCGTAGAGAAGAGAGGATGCGAGATGAGGGTAGGCCGAAGATGCGACAGACCGCGACGCGGAAAACTGCGTCGTAGTGCTCAGGGAACTTGTCACGGAGCTCGCCCAGGCGACCCGAAGTAGGAGGGTCCGAAGCCAAAAACGCAAGGGCGCCGTGGCCGAGACGAGATAGAAAACGCCTAGACTCCGGCCGAGCGCGGTTGGAAAACGTGGGAGCGAGCTTCGCGAAGCGAAACAAGTTGACGCGCTCACTGATGTCGGCTTGTAGCTTTGGAAAGATGTCCGTGGCAAACGCAGAAAGAGGGACGAGCGAGGGTAGGCCATCAAGGGACTGGGCAATCTGCTCGTTGTTTGATCGGGCTTCGGCAACGCAGCCGGCGATAGCCACCGTTGGACGTTTCGGGGGGAGCATCGCTAAGGCTGTGGTTATCAAGGGTTCAGACTCGGCGAGAGCGTGAGAACCGCACGCCGCGTCCAAGCGCGCCCACGAGCAGCGTCCAAGCGCGCAGCGTCCAAGCACGCAGCGTCCAAGCGCGCCCACTTTTGGTACCTGTACCTTATTGCAGTTTATGTCGTTGTCATACGTACATTCTTCCCTAACAATCGCTAACAAGTCGCTACCCGTACTACCCGTACAACGCGCGGGGTGCTAAAAAATCTGTAGTTCTTTTTTAGCGTACCGAGCCCAATTATTTTTTCAAAAAAGACATCGGAAACCACCAAGCAAAAAGGAGCAGGGAGGAAAAACCCCAACAGGCTTAAGCCCGAGGAACATGAAGGCATGCCACAGCTTCAGCATTGCCCTCCTGAAAAGCGTCGCGAAGATGATAGGAACCAAAAGTACCATGAAGAGCAAGAGAAAGACGTTGCATGAATTCTCACCGCATATCCCCCCCAAAACGCCGAAAAGGAACATAAGTAGATCGACGAACGAAGTGTTGCATGCGGACATAACTGTCAGAACGCAATAAACGATACTCTACATCACACATATCAGGGAAGCGACGAACACCCACCAAAATAGCCATGCGATCAACCAACGCAGCCGCCATAGGCGCCAACCGGTCGCCATCCTCCAGAACGAAGGGGTAATAGTCATAGACCGACTGAACCAAAGGCGTGCCAAGCAAAGCGGAAGTACGGAAGTCCGCATCCAGTTTGCCTTGCTGAGCTCACAATGCATGACTTCTTGGCAGTGGGAGACGAGCTTCTATATGAGGAACATTGGTGTTCGTGCGAGCACTTGTGACCGTCACATCAACAACAAGATGAAAGGTGTGGAGCCTTGAAGTCTAACCAAACCACATAATGCATCCCCATGTCGTTCTCGAGAAGCTCCCGATCGAATACGCGGATCTCCAATTGCAAGTCCCGCGCCTTAATAGCTCTTGCTTCAAGCATGAACTCTTCAAGCACGTGGAAAATCCGACCGTGGAGCTAAATAACGTACCGAGAGCACGGGCACCGGGGGACGTGGTCCATAAGTATAGCTGCAGCTGCGGAGCGCTCACCCGCCATAGAGGTGCCCGATACCGTCGACGAAGATCCGGAGCCACGAGACTCGCATGGAGCATGGTTGCACCGTGGGCACTTCCGAGCATAAGAGGCGCGCCTCAAAGTGAGGCCAAGCACCTTGTACGATGCCATCGTATAGCAATCCGACGGCACCTTGAAATTGGACTCATGTGAAGCGAAAAAGAGAGCCAAAGCCTCGCGACCCGTACCCGAAATCACCCTCATATACTCCAAAAAGGAAGGTGTGCAAAGCGCCAAGCGGTCAAGGCAGGCCCGGGGGGCGAAGAATGCAAGACATTCCCCGTTGAATGTGCCCCTCAAAATCTCCCGAGCGACTAAGAGCATTGGGAGTCGGAAGTAGTAGGCACGTCAGCTCGGTAGCGGGCGCCACCGCATTATTAACCGGACATACGACCAACTCGACATCGGGACCGACATAATCGGAAAGGTCTTGATGTAGTGTGTTAATCAACACCACGAGATTCGATTCCGAAAACCCGCCCATATCGGAGATCGTGTCATACGAACAACGCAATTGGACCGCCCACGGTAAAGTAGAAGTAACAACATGCATTATCTTTTACCAAATAAGACCATACATAGGACCTAGCGACTCGAACTCGGTATCAGTAATCATATTGGCGAGGGGCGCAGTGAATGAAGCATGGTGAGAAAGTTCAGCCTCGAGCTCGAGGGACGGTACATTATAAGCCCCCCAAACTCCGCGGGCAGGGAAAGTTGGCGCGTAGCAACATAAAATTGATCGAGCGCTTGTACGTCCTGAGAAACGCTCAAGATTCAGAAAAAAAATGTACGAACGGTGCTATCTACAATAGCAAGGTACGGTCGGCAGATATCATGGGTGTGGCGGTTAGCCTTCGGAAAGCTAACTTCAGACACAAATCTGTTCTATTCTATTATGTCGGTGCTCAATTGCTATGTGAAAGTGCAAATGGAGAGAGATGGATAAGATGTCTCACTGCTTGCACTTGACCAGTATATTGCAATTGAACAAAGGGAATTGTTAAATGGTTTTGTCACCTCCCTCTACTGCACTAGGCTTAAATTGCTTTCTGCCCGGATAGCTTACGCCTACTCAAACTAGCTTACGTGTCAGGCGTTAGGGCTTTCCAACCGTGGTCAATTGTCTAGCGACGCGGCTCGTCTAGCATAGAGAGTTACATTCTCCATTGGAAATCTCGCTTGGCGAGTCATCTAGTTAGACTAACTGTGCGTACGGGAGGTATTGGTAGTACAATACGCATCAAAACCCTCGCTAAATTGCAGTAGCGATGTACCCACGTTGTACGTCTTTCCGATGGAACAGCACGAATTGGATTTAGTAACGAGTACATGTACAATGTCATGCAATATACTGTTGCAGGATTGTTCTCGTCACACTCGGCGCCCGCCGGCGGCGCAGCGGCGGCGGCCCCGGAGGGGGGTGCGCTCGCATGCCCGTCGGCATCCTCCTCACCTCCCCGTGGTGGGCGCTGGAAACCCCGTAGCCGTGCCAGGCATGGCACGGCAGAGGGCTAAGAGGGCCGACAGCTCGATCCGCATGATCAGCAGCTGTCGGGAAAGCCATGTACATAGGGCTTTTGAAAATTAATTTCTGTGCGATACCGGCACCAAGATCTCCCGCTCGGGCCGTCCGATATGACTTTTCGCATATAGATACTCATGAATACATTCTTACTTTGCGGGGTGGGACATGTCTACGGCAGCGTTTGAAGGTGAGGAGGGTACGGCCGGATCAGCGGTGGGAGGCGGGTGTTGGAGCTGGTGGTGGCCAGCCGGGAAGCAGCGCCAGGAAAGGGCGCTCGCTAGCCGTCGACCAACCATGTGTCAGTTGAGCCTTCCCGAGGGGTTAGGCAAGACAGGGCACAAGCCGGTGGCTAGTCGCAGTCGGAGGAGCGGCCCTATGAGGCGGCGGCGATCCTCACGATCAGCCGCCGCCGGAAAGCCCTTTACGGAGGGCTTTTTCGGAAATTAAAGTAATGTCCGTACCCGGCGTCGAGCTAGTTGGGGAGCAACACCAGGGAAGGGCGCTCACTAGCGCGCCGCTACGTCGACAACCTTTATCTCCCGGGGGGAGGAACTAGCTTGGGCGGCAGGGAGGACGGTTGCGACGGGAGGAGCGACACGATCTGGCGGCGACGACCCTCTGGGTAGGCGCCGCCGGAAAACCCCGCACGGAGGGTTTTGTATAAATTCCGGGCGCCCGCGGCCCGCCGGATCTGGCTACGGTGACCTACCCCCCCCCCCCCCCTCTTCGACACCCACTGCCCCGACATACCTTCATAATCCTAGGAGGGGCCCGGGTGAGCGCGGAGGCCCCCGCTCAAGCAAAGGCTGCTCGGTGGACGCGCGATCAAAAGGGATAGGGTACGGCCACATGCCGGACTAACCGACAGATACCAGGGTACCGGACAGAGAAAAAACCGAGGAAATGAGCGGAGAAAATTCAGGCGCGGAGGCAGGAGCGCCCATTTTTTCTATGTCTGTGTGTCTCGGTCCCCCCACATGTCCTCGAGGTGACGGGGGACCTCAACAAGGAGGACCGTCGCGTCGGTGGACGCGGCAAGACCTTGGGGCGGGGTTTACGGGATGGAGCGCGGGATCGACGAGCGACCGCGCGAGGAGGGGTTTTCTGCCAGCCTTTCCCCTCCTACCTTCGGCACGACCGAAGTCACGCGGGAGCTAGATTAGGCTGGCATGTCGTCCCTCCCGAACGCCGACCGGCCTAGGCGAGTCGGCACCCCGGTTCGGCGGGAGCGGGCCGTGTATCGTGAAGGTCGAGCAGCATTTTAGTTTTGCATTTCTCGACAAGTGGATTTATTTTTAGATCTGTTTTTCTTGATGACAAAATTATTACGCTTTTATTGCTTAGGCGAGGGGACTGTGGCAATTACTGCGGTTGCTTACAGTTTTTTTAACTCCCGAGGAACGTCGACACACAATGAAGCTTGGTGTGTCGATAGGTGTACCTGGTCGAAGAGACCCGGGCCCAACTTGCTAATAAGTCATGAATGGCGAAGTAGAGTGGCCCGAGAGACAGCAGTCGGTCCAGTTTGCCGGCACATGTTGTAAACAATTTCAATTTCAATTTTTGTACTCGTCACACTCGTACCCTCCCCCTCTTGACTGATCTTTGCGGCCGCCGCGAGGCAGATCTCCGTGGCCTAAGCTCCTTTAGTGAAGCAGTTACTGGGACTTAGGAATGCGCGCTGGGTGAGCGTGCATGAAGTCAATGTACGCATGAGTCTTGGCAATCTTGCGCCACTGGGGCGTCTCCAAGAAATCTTGTAACGCCGTTGTTCGATATACCTCGTCCAATCAGTGCCATGCATGTGGAATATCGTCATCACTGAAGGGTGTCATGAAGAGCTTCTTCATGAGCACTTACCGGGACAGCTTGTCGTGGTGGAGCGGTAGAGCAGGGTCGTAGGTTGTTCACATGAAACACATGATATAAGCGTCGAATTGTCGCTGGGAGTTTCAACATGTAGCTGTGTTAACCAATTTGCTCCTCCACTGAAAAAGGTCCAAGTTGTTTGTCCTTTAGCTATCTATTTGTCTGTCCACGTAAGAAGAGGTTCGTGGTGACAATTGACATCTTGTCTCCTCTGACTAAGTGTGAGGTTGTAGACGGTTCCGTGCACGTCTTTGTGTAGTTGCAACACAGAGCGTACCATGGAATGTATTTCATGCAACAATCTTAAGCGCTATGACGCGTCTTGCGAAACTGAGATAGAAGGTCGCATGCTTAAGAACATATCAGGAGGCTCCACAGGAAAGAACCCAAATTTAGCCTAGAAAGGAGTGTGCTCAATTCCGAGCGCACGAGAAGCGTTGTACGCAGATTCCACTTGAGGCAACATGGTTGTCCAATCAGTACCGTCATAACAACATAAGCAACGAAGAAGCTGCTGAATTGTGTTGTTGACGCGCTCCGTTAGTCCACCTCTTTTTGGGTGTCGACTTGAAGATATATTCATACGCGTTCCTAAGCGTCGCCAAAGTGTCCGCCAGAAGCCACTGACGAATTTCGGGTCGCGATCATTGATCAGTACGCGAGGCAGTCCATGTAACCGGTAGACTCCTTGTAAAGACAGAGTAGCAGTTTCTTCGGCAGTAACGCTCTATGTACAAGGCATAAAATGGGCCATTCGAGTTAGATGGTCGACCACAATCAACACACTGTCAAATCCATTGCTCACATGCAAGTGTGTTAGGTAGTAAAGACCAATTGTGTGCCACGGTAAGGGTGGAACAGGCAATGGGTAAAGAGTCGCAGCCATCTGCGGTTGATTCTTTGCTCGTCGACACACGACGCAACGCTCACAAAAATCTTTCACATCTTGGCGAATTCATTTCCACCATAACATGTCGAGCGCTTTAGCAATAGTGCTAGCAACTCCTATGTGACCCGCTCACGAAGTTTCATGCAGCATTGTGATCAATCTCAGTCGGAGCTTGGAGTTCTGCGGAATACACATGCGATCGAGACGCCAAAAATATCCAGTTGTGGCTTCTGCCCGGCTGTCGTTCGTCCTGTCACCCTCGTCTCCATAAACGAGTCGTGGGAGTACCCCTCGCGAATGAGACCTGCGAACTCAGGGCTCAGCTGCAACGCGTTAACCGTCATTAAGTTTAACTGCGCGTCTTCTAACAAGAGTTGGGACTTTCGTCGTAATTCTCGATCTGACGGAACCTTGCCATCCCAAAATGATGGAACTGTGGCCTGAGGAACAAAATCTTGACGCCGACTTAACGGATCAGCTTCGTTCAGAACTCCCTTGCGATATGCAAGTGTCATCGAGCCCACAAACGTTTGCAAATCCCGCAGGTAGCTTGCCTGCCGCTTGTTCAACCTCCTGTTCGGTTGCTTGAGCAGATGTCGCAGTGTGTCGTGGTCTCTTACGACAAGAAACTTAGAGCATCCTTCAAGGTAACACCTCCAATGCTTGACAGCTTCGCATCCGGCCAGAGCTTCTAAATCATACGCAGAGTAAGTGTTGCCGCGCTCAGTTGGGTTCAGCTTACGCGCCCATGAAGAGACCGGTTGAAGTTCTCCTCCTTGGTCTGGCAACATGACTTTTGCAATCTTCATTGTTGAGGCATATGTAGCTACGGTGAACGTCGCGTCCGAGCTGACCTCCGGAAGGATCAGGCATGGCGCGGAAATGAGCCGTAAATTGAGAGTCTCCAAGGCTTCCAAATACGAGCAAGCGTCAGCGTAACCTTTTGTGGCTGGGACTTCCGCAGTAAGTCCGTCAATGGAGCCGTAAGGTCGCTGAAGTGATGCATAAATCTGGCAAAGAAGTTGCATAATTGCACGAAACTGCGAACTTCTTTTTGCGTCGTAGGCACTTGCCAGTCTGCAACGGCCTCGACTTTCTTTGTCGAAACGGATTTACCAACTGACACAGTATAACCCAGATATCCCATCTCATGAAGGCCGACGAAGCATTTCTTGAGGCGTAACTTCAAGCCCTCCTCCTTAAAGCGTTGAAGAACTAGCCGTAAGAGCTCCATGTGTTCCTCCATAGTTTGTTTGTAAATACATACGTCATCGATGCAGATGGTAGCGAACTTGCGTAAAAAGTCACGAAGTATATCGTTCATCATCCTTTGAAAAGTAGTTGGTGCATTGCACAGTCCGAACGGCATGGCGACCCATTCCATCAATCCATCATGGGTTTGAAATGCCGCCTTGTGTACGTCTTGATCACGCACTCGAACTTGCCAAAATCGAGAGGCGAGGTCGATGTGGGTGTAGAACTTCTCGTCCTTATGCACATCAAGCGTGTCGTCCACACGCGGAAGCGGGTAAGCGTCCTTACGCGTAACCTCGTTAAGGCCACGGTAGTCAATGCACAGACGTAGCGAGCCATAAGCTTTACGCACAAAAAGAATTGGCGAGCCGAACTCACTATAGTTGGGACGGATCGGACCAGCGTCCATGGCGTCTTTGAGCTGTCGGCTCAACTCGGCGCGCTCTGCAAGTGACAATATGTTAAGACGATGGCGTTTCATCAGGCCAATAGTTTCAAGGGGATGATCTCACTGTCGACTTACATCCGGCGAAGTCACGGGATGCAGTTACTCCGGGAAGTCATCGTAAAGCAACGACCGGAAGTTGTATCGTTGTTCTACAGTACGTTCCTCTCCAGAGTGAAATGCCGTGGGTTGGTATGCCGCTGGCGTAACTTCAATTACGTAGAATTCCGCACTACGTCTTCTGCTGCGGCGCGTCTTGCGCATGAGTTTCTGAACTTTAGTATACGGCATTAGTAGACACTCAAGACGGCGCTCCTCAAGCTGAGTCTCTACTGTTGTACCATCCATTAAAGTAAAAACTCGGATAGTACCGAATTGTAAAGAGGCATGTTCGACGTCAAGCCATGGTAAACCCAGTACCAAATAAGCAACACGTAAGTCACGTAAGACGTAAAATGTCCGTTGGAATTCGTGACGAGCCTGCTCAAAAGTCACGTCACAGACAGTCGAAGATGTCACACGCTGACCATTAGCAAAATGAACAAGAGTCTTGGTCAGAGACTTACGAGTCTGTAAAGCAAAGCGTCTGACGAAGTCTTCATACACGAAGTCAAGAGTTGCAGCGCAATCGACCAGTCCAGAAATTATATGTCCACCATTAGGAGTTTTTGCAGTCTGCATAGTTCGAATTAACGGCCGAGCGTCCGTGAGGTCCGTTAGAAGGGCGGTAGCTGTCGAAGAAAATTATTGTAACTTAGCGTTGGACTCTTCCGTGTCTTTAGGAGGTACACGTGCTGAGGTGGATTGAGCATGGAAGTTTGTTGTCGGAATTGGGGCTCCCATGCGTAAATCAGTCGGAGTCTTCCATGCGTAAGTGAAAGACCGCCAATGTCAATGTCTCCGGTACGACTTACAAACCATCATGAATAATAGTCGACTAGGCAGTAACAACCTCCTCGAGCTGAGCAGGTGTACGTAAGTGAGTCGTCACATAGGGAACTAGAACATAAGCCGAGAAAACGTAAACGAGCTATTGCCCTTCACGTAATGCGACGCAAACCGGTGCGTCACTCAACAAGGTCAAGTCATCAGGAGTCAAAATAAAGCCACTTTCCACATGTAACTCACGAACAGCATCAACATGCTCTTCGTTAGACGAAATCGAACCAGCTGGGAACCGAGTTTTACTAGAACTAGGCTCACGTTGTGACATGAGCTTAATGTCGGAAAGTTTAGATCCACCAACACGAAGTACGACCACCACGTATCGACCACGTCCAATAGGAGCCATTTCGAATCAATCAAGCAAGGTTGAGCGAGTCAGGCAACAACGAAAACGTGCGCCGACCAAAGAGCTCCGAAATCAGTGTGGCGGTTAGCCTTCGGAAAGCTAACTTCAGACACAAAATTGTTACGTTCTATTTTGTCGGTGTTCAATTGCTAGGTGGAAGTGCAAATGGAGAGAGATGGAGAGGATGTCTCGCTGCTTATACTTTACCAGTATATTGTAATTGAACAAAGGGAATTGTTGAATGGTTCTGTCACCTCCCTCTATTGCACTAGGCTTAAATAGCTCTCCGCCCGGATAGCTTATGCATGCTCAAACTAGCTTACGTGTCAAGCGTTAGGGCTTTCCAATCGTCGTCAACTGCCTGGCGACGCGGCTCGTCTAGCATGGGGAATCACATTCTCCATTGGGAACCTCGCTTGGCGAGTCATGTGGCTAGTTAGATTAACTGTGCGTACTTGTACGTACCGGGAGGTACTGGTAGTACAATACGCATCAAAGCCCTCGCTAAATTGCAATAGCAACGTACCCACGTTGTACGTCTTTCCGGTGGAAAAGCACGAATTGGATTTAGTAACGAGTTCATGTACAATGTCATGCAATGTACTGTTGCATGACTGTTCTCATCACAAGGGGGAAGGGTGCGGAGCAAGGATCCATAGCGGCGTACCGCACACATGATCATTAAGCGAAAATCCGTATGTGCTCCTCCGAAGTCCGACATAGGAAAACAAACGATCTTGTCCAATAATAGAAGGTGATGAGCCTCCACGGTGTCTTGTAGCCAAGAATGAACTTAACTCTCATTGTGAGCTGCCGGAGGGCTATCCGTCATCGATAAGTCCATCGCCAAGGGGGCTCCTAGTGTAATAGTACCCGTAACCGGAGATGCTTGTGCACGTGGAGAGGTGGGTCGGCAGGTTCGTACGCCGAGGCGCTATGTGATGGTTGCATGAGAACTAAAACAACAACGACAACTCTTACACGTAACTAGTTTGCATGTATTAGGTCACGGTACAAATTCACTAATACCGATCACGACCGTCAACGTACATTTACTGACAATGATGTACTATAATAGCCCCTATTGATCATTTGCACAAATGTAAGCAAAACTGTCCTTCACTTGGCGCCCCTCCAATGCAACGCATGCAGGTCATCATGTGCTTGGGCTCCGCAAGTGCCTTCGTTAGTCCATTTGCCAGCATGTCCGCGATACAACGGCGATTGTCCTTGCATCCGCAAGCTCTCGAATGTAGTGGTGCTTGATATAAATGTTATTCGTCATGTTAGAAGCCATGGGGTTGTTGGCGAGCTTAATTGCTCCTTCGTTGTCGTTGTAGACTGCTGTGGCACCCCGCTGTTGTTGGTGTGCATCACACCAATTCCAGAAAGTGCACAGCGCTAAAGATGTGTTTATTTCAATACATCGAAATACAAACAATATCGATACTATGTGCTGGTGAGGGCTTACCTGCCAGTCCATATCCCGGTGGTGCAAAAAATAAAGAAAAAAAAAAAAAACTCTACCCGTGTACCCCGCCTAATACATAAAGCGATATTAAATTACCAGAAGATACGGGTAAGGCTAAAACTACCGCAAGGAGAAAAATACAGAAGTGAAAATATGACTTGTAGCCATAATAAATAGCGATATTCGATATATTACTACAAGCACAAGGAGAAAAATAGAGGAAAAAATATGCTGTGCAGTAAATTCGATTATAAGAGGAACGTGGTGGAAAATGCTGTGCAGTGGAAATATGAATTGATGGAAAACCCGCGATTACGCATTATTATCGATAGTTTACAAGGAAATGGGAAAATATACAAAAAAAAAAATGTCTGAACTACACACGTCATTCTGAGCGCCACGCTTGGGCATTGCTCAAGCGCTCATACCAAGCTGCATACTTCTCTGTGTTCCACAACACCGTATTTTTGGGGGCTTTTTGGAGGGGTTTGGAGGCGTGGGTGCCGTGTTCAATGCGCGAGGTTTGGTTTGCGGGTGTGTGAATAGAGCACGGAAGTTCACGCCGCTGGCACGGGTGATTCTTTGGAAAGCAAGCTAGCAAAAACGCACATGACGCAGGTTTGGATAAACATTGCACGCTGTAAACATGCGGGGGCGATTGGCTTAGGGGAGGGGCGAGGTCCAACTTGGCCGTTTAGGACGCATCACGTTGACGGTGGTGTTTGGAATGCTTGGGTATGTGCTTGTGCCAACCACACCCGCCCCACGCGTGGCATGCGTCGGGAATTAGGCTCTGAGGTCAATAGGAATGAAGAATTGGTAGACATATATCGACAAACCCCGCACAAATCGTCTCAGGAGGTGAGCCGACTTGGATGGGTGTTACTTGGCACTGCGGCTCAGCTGTGCCGGAATAATTCGTAAATTAAAATAATTCATAACAAATCGATTTGTGAGAGTTTGAACATTGGAGTAGATGCGTTCTACGCGCATTGAACAGACGCGTCCAACGGTACCTGTTACAAGAACTTTTGACTATAAATGAGTAAGTTATGATCGCTTGAACATTGTGGCCGAAAGCGGCTTGCCCTTGGGTTGTGCGCATATCGGTGGTAAGTCTACATACGCGATTTCGTGCGTTTCCCCCACAGCGGCCTGCCCAACACCTCCTCCCTCCGTCGCCTATGCATTATATTTGCGCGACCGTCGCATCAGCGTTCATATTGCGGCGTTGTGCGCCCGTTACTCATTTCGTCTACCAAGCACGGCGACTGTTTGAAAGAGCGTGCCGCACGGGTGCGGGCGCGATAACCCCAAGTACACATGCCCGGCAGTGTTCGAACTCGCCCCTCGCAGTTGTCGGTGCATTCCATTTTGCGCGCAAAAGCATTGCCTGGGATTTCAGGATGTTTGTCAATAAAATCGACGCATGATTACATTTTCTACTTGCGAAGGTGCGAAATCTTGTCCGGACTTCTGTGGAGGAGTGTAGTTGCCGAAGACACGCTGCCTACTTCAGGGATGGATGAATTAACGGAAGGACCAGGGCCACGTGTGCCGCCTACTTGAAAAGCCAAGAGTATAGCCAGAAGCCATCTTTCGCGGATGGTGGAAATTTCATTGATGAAGGACGAAAGCCTTTTACCATATACGGGTAAGAATATGCAGGAAGAGATAAACCGATCCGTAGCTAGGAGGAGTAAAGCCCCAACCCACTTCGGAGAGGACGAACAAGGAGACCCACGACCTAATTTTGTATGCAAAGTTGATGACATATTTAGGAACGTCCTTATTAGACAACACTCGGTCCATGACTTGTTGTAAATCATCTTCAGTTTTTGCATGTGCTACCGTCGAACGTTCCAGGGGCAGCAGCGTCGGAATTTTCGGGAAAGTTTTCTTCCTTCCCCTATCTTTTTGTGCTTGGGTGTTTATGTAATTGTATTCCTTGTAAGTAGGATATTCATTGAAAGTAGCAACATAATCTGCACGTGCCAATGCATAAAACAGCAAGAAAGCTAAGGATTAGCGTGACCTAGGACAACAGCGAGCCATAGCAATGAAGGAAAGCGCGCACGGAAAAGGCATCTGAAAATGACATTCGCTTCAGCCATATCAAAATAGTAATGGTATCGCACCGGGACAAAGCACTTTGATATTCCAAATCACGTCATCGCCTTTCACGATCGTAGGTATTGATGATTTGCCACCCGAATTCATGTCTTGGACTTTGACCAGTCCTCAGCGAGACCTGGTCACGCTGATGACAGAGAACACCCCTACGCACACACGCACCCATCTCGCCCCCCTAACATAATCACACACACGCACGCACACTCACAGACTCACTCACATTCACACACACACACACACACACGCGCGCGCGCGCACGCACACGCACGCGCACGCACACACTCTGACACGCACACACACGCGCGCGCACACACACACACACGGCAGGAGAAAATAACCGTTCATGACTGCAACAACTGGACGGTGAGGCAGGAGACCAGGCCAAAAACCCCCACAAACAAGCAATGAAAACGCGGCGCCCCTACTCCACACTTCGTATGGAGAGAACCATGCGTGGCCGATGCTCCAAACTTTCGGCGCCGTGGTAGTGAGGCTTTCGGAGGCAGTTTCTCTTTGAGTATCTCGTCTCTCCAGTAGCTCCTTGATGATCTATAACATCGACAAACTTTCTATCGTCGCATCTCCTTTCCCTCATATCAATCTCTATATGGCCATTCCACATACATGACGTTTCCCACTTTCATTTTAATTAAGATACGGAGCAGTTACATTAACATGAAAGAGCTGAGAAAATAGGGGACTTGTCTCCACCATTGCTCGCTGAGCCAGGAGCTACCCGCGGGAGCTTCTCAAGGCCATCTCGCGCTTCTCTACTTACATGACGGTTTCTGACGTCGTTGGAGTGCCTCCTCCTCCTCTCCATGCTTCCACCATTTTTACACACTCTCTAAACACTCGACTTCTATCATGACCCTCCTTTCAGTCCCGCCCCTTCCTGATTCAAATAACAAACTGCCCACGCGTACACCTTTCTACGCTTGCGGAAATTCTCCACACAACCCACAAACGGTACCGGGTGGGTGTCCCCCCCTCCCTTTCAGTCCAACTCGTATAGCGAGTCGTCGATGGCGATGCTAACGGAGGACGCACCCAGCGCCACAACCTCCCCCTCCTCCATCACCCCATCACCCATACCATCCCTGCGTGAACCTTCCCGTCCACCTCTACCACGCTCGACGGCCGCAGGCGGTGGTGGACCCGACCCCGCGATGCTACGCACCGCATAACGCTCAAACAACTCTTCGTCGCTGTCCTCCGCCTCATCCTCCTCACCGTCTGATGACTCCGCGCCATCGGCGCCATCGCTACTTCCGCTAGTGAAGGCACTTCTGGAGGAGGAAGACGCGGAGGTGGACGGGTGCGAAGAGAGCCCGGCCGTGTCTTCCCCC
>JAPMLY010002891.1:0-34803 GCA_026401115.1 Tetraselmis chui | reverse complement strand
AATGGGAGGGGGCTAGTTGTATGTCGGGTAGGGCGTCAAGGTCGAGGGGGGCATCGTCAGTGATGTCCAGCAGGGAGCCATCCGCGGGTTCTTGTTGCCATGTCTCGTAGGTGTTGGAGGCCTGTAGGTGGTCGGTCCATTCGAGTAGAAGGGATGGGGGGTTGCGGAAGAGGGCTTTGTTTTTTGTGAGGGTGAGCTGAGGAGGGGATGGGGTGGTGGTGAATATGTGGTCCGTGATGCGGGACCTTCCGAAGGTGGAGTAGTGGTGGGGTATGATGTAGAGGGCGCATGTGGCGTGAGTGAGGGTGCCGCGGTGGATGAAAGTGTGGGGAAGGGGGATGGTGACAGTGCCGTTGGTGGATATGAGGATGCAGTACATGGTGTTGGTGAGGGAGATTTGGATGCTGGTGGTGATGTGGGGGGAGGGGGAGGGGTGGGAGCGGAAGTATGAGCCGTCAGGGAATTTTTGAGGGAGGTGTGGTGAGTGATGTCGAAGGTGGAGGGCAGGTGATGGTGGGGGTGTTAGAGTTGGAAACGGATAGTTACACGGATGTTGTGCTGGCCCCACAAGGGGGCCGGCTGTGGTGACTTGAGAAGTGGGAAGAGAGAGATGGCGGCCGGCGAAGGCACCGGCAAGGGCCGGCCGACCGCCACAAATAGGGAATAGAGTACCGCTAATAGCATAACACTAAGTACTAGAATGACAAATGGCTACCTTGTACATAAGCACTATGCAACGGGATGCTAGTGCTAACACCCCCCCTCAAGGTAGCCGAGGTCTTGACGTCGTCCTAGCTTGCGTTGAGGAAGGTGCCATCTTGGTCGAAGGTTTAGTGCTTGTAGCGTGTGCCTCAAGCCGGGTAGGTGTAGCGACATGCGCTCACAAGAACGTGCCGCTACCGGCGAGTTGCCGATATGAAGCAGTTCCAAATGTACTGCGTAATGTACTATTCTGACATGTAGCGGGAAAAACTGTCCACGGGAGAATTAGCCGACGCATGAGAGCGACCGGCGAGGAGGAAGCACAACCAACAAGGCTGTTTGTGGCGTGTAGGCACGCAAAAACATAGACGGGCGCTCGTGTTGACTCCCTCCTTTCGCCGTGGGAAATTTAAGCTCCTCGCTAAGGAAGGTGGGCGTTGCGGCAATTGACTCGGGAAAAAAAATTACCAGTACTAATTTAAGTACTGAAAGGCTAGGTGAGACTGAAAGCTCGGTGGGGCGAACGTGGCGCCGGGCGTTTTACACACGCTCTTCTCCTTTTTACGTGGGAGATGGTAGGACAGTCGCGGACAACCAGCTCGAAGGCGAAGCGTGGGGTCGGTGGGACGATAAATTACTAGCGTGGCGCCGAGCGCTTTACACACGCTGTACTCTTTTTTACGTGGGAGTAGGTAGGACTAGCGTGGCGCCGAGCGCTTTACACACGCTCTTCTCTAGTGTAACTTGGTGGAGGGCCCATAACCTGTTAGAGTTGGAAACGGATAGTTACACGGATGTTGTGCTGGCCCCACAAGGGGGCCGGCTGTGGTGACTTGAGAAGTGGGAAGAGAGAGATGGCGGCCGGCGAAGGCACCGGCAAGGGCCGGCCGACCGCCACAAATAGGGAATAGAGTACCGCTAATAGCATAACACTAAGTACTAGAATGACAAATGGCTACCTTGTACATAAGCACTATGCAACGGGATGCTAGTGCTAACAGGGGGTGTGTGTGATTGTGTGTGTATTCAAAAGCTGTTTGGCGGAGGAGGGTGGAGAGCCAGTGTGTGGGAGGAATGGAGCCGTTGGGCATGGGACAGGGGAGGGGAAGGGGGTGTGATGATTGGATGAGGACAATGGTAAGGCAAGTGTCAGCCCAGGAGGCGCCTGGGACATGTCCTGTGAGAGGGGGGGGTGTGATGATGAGTGTGTAGTTTTGGGGGGTGGGGGGTACTGTGTGTATAGCATTTTGCCGTGTGATGTGAAAGTGTACATGGCTTGATTGTGAAAGAACTGGGTTATGGGAGGGGTGGAGGATATTCATCCAGAAGGAGGAGGGATCGTTCACGACCTGGATGGGCACTCGTGTAGGTTGAAGGGCGTCAGCGATCTACAGTAGAAGCTGGGCTGGTTCCGGGAGGTCTTCCATACGGGGGGTTGGAGTGGTGGCGCTGGCGCTCCGGGTGTCGGTGAGAACTGAGGCGAGGCGATCGAGTAGGAGGGTCTGTTGCAGGGGAACCACGTCTGGGCCGGAGAGATGAATGAACAGGGGGGAGCTAATTTTCACGCGGCGGCCGGATATTGCGGGAATGGAGACTGCTCGGAGCATCTGAATTTTTTGCTGTCTCAGTGTGGCCGTGAGGTGAGGGTTCGATGCGGCGCTGGGTGGTGTGGGACCACCCGATGGGAGTTCACGCTGTCATGAAGCGAGTTGGTATAGCAGGCCAACCGTTGTGCAGGAGGTGGGTATGTCTAAACGGACTTCATGGTGTCCAGTCGTGAGATCGACGGGTATGGGTGTGCGGTAGAGCTGTTGGGACATGGCGGGGTGTGGAGTACGGGTGACTGATGCCGTCCAGCGAGCGCGGTGGGCGAGTTCCCGTCCGATTATATTTCTCGCGCGAGCCGGGATATCGGTTAAAGTGTGAATTTTTTCGAGGAGCCAGCGCCGAGCAAGAGAGCACGCTGAGATGATCATTAGTGATGAGGATGGTGTGTCCGGGAGGAACATACCGTGTAGCCAGAAGCTAGCAAGGTCAGGGGGGGCTGTGGAGTACTTGTCTGTTAGGAGGTAGGAGTCGATCAGGCGAGCAGATAAGTCAACTGCCCTTCCGAGGTCGGGAGTCGTCGGCGGAGCTGTGAGGACCAGTGGTGTCTAAAGCCATGTGCCCGGTGTGGGTTCCAGGGGTGTGCCCCTTCCGTGTTCGGCAGTCGCGATCTGTGGGGCCGTTAGGAATGGTGCGAGTGGGTGACCCACCAGGCGGTTTCTGGGGCCGATATGGTCCTCCGCGAAGAGGGGTGTCGGTCGTTCTTTGAGGAGGACTTCTTTGTAAGAGTCTAGGATGTTTGCAGGCTGAGTCATGGTGGTCGGTGGGTGGGTTTCGATATATTATTTTTGGAAGTCAATGGTGTGGGTGGATTGTGGGGAGGAAGTGGTCAGCGTGTGTTGGCGGCACACGACCAGGCCTGATGGGACATGGGTTTGTTTTCTGCGGGCGTCGGGTGTGGACGTCCGGACGCTCGGAGGGGCGCGCAGTTGTGCGCCGGCTCCGTGGGGAGGTGTTTTTTGTAATCTACCGGACTCGTAGGAGTGTCGTAGTAGTGAGCGTGGCACGCGAGGTGATTGTGAAGTGGGCGGCGCAGATTCTTTCATGTGAACTGAATTCAAAAATGTGAAAGCTGCGCCTTGGAGTGTGTACCGTCTGATGCGCCTACGGATCCACTGACCTGGGTGAGCTAGGCTCGGTTGGGGAGAGGTGATCGGTGCCCGTCGTCCGACGGGCCCTATGGTCACCAGTCTATCGCTCATAGGGAGGCCAGGCCCGGAGCGAAGACGGTCAGCGTTGCTCGTCCGAGCTACCGACCCATCCCCTAAGTATTTTTTGTGTTAGTAGTACTTTAGTAGTACTGTGGATCTATTTACTGTCTTAAGTGACGGTAGGATGTCTTTCCGATTGCGGATGGTTGGGTCGATATATTTTCCTTCGGTCACAGAGTTGTTCTTGGCCGAGCCACCCATATATTTGATTACGGGGAGGGGCGCGCCGATGCAGCTAGCAGCGGACGCCGCGCCTTTCCGTAGGCTGTGCGATGTCCACTTAAAACCGGCGGGCGCGGACGAGTTGACGGTGAGGAGGGCGAGGGCGAGCCAGGCGGAGATGGTGGACGCGGCACCCCAATCGGCGGACGGTTCGGAAGGTGAGAAGCTCCAGAAGGCGAGCGGGGGTGGCTTGTTGTAGAATTTAGTGCAGAATGCCGTGCGGTGCTCCGTGTAGTAGTCGAGCAGGTCTGCGAGGACTGGGTTGGCGGCCACATGGATAGCGATAACCGGTTTGTCGCTGGCGTCGCGGCGCTGGTCGCCCTTAGATTTTCGTACGAACAGACAGATTTGTTGCGAAGGTCTGTCGACAAGTAGGTCGCATGATTGGCAGCGGGCGCCAGTTTTTGCTCGGCAGAAAAAGGTGTAATTGACGCAAATCGCGAGGCAAGCCCTGAAACGTTGTAGCTGGGGAAGCGCAGCAGGTGTCCACGGAAGGGTGCGGCGTAGTGTGTCGGCGGCCAGTAATATGGTGAGGGCGACGGGCGCCGGTAACGGGAGGCGCGTGGTGGCGGGGATGAGGCGGTGCTGTAGCATTTCGAGGCCACGTCTGGCGTCCGCCAGTAGGTCGCCCACGGCAATAGGTTAGCGTAGATGGTATCGAAAGAACTTGTTGACTGCTGAGAAGTAGGGTTGCAGCGAGCTAGCGGCGACCGTGCCGAGCATGGCTAACCACGCTGTGTAGCGTACCATGGTGGCCGGGGTGGCATGTAGCGGGGCGATATTTTCCTGTGTACAGAAAATAAAAAAATGTCGCAGCGCGCTGTCGTAGCTCGCGTACGTAGAGGGCGCTAGGGAGTTGCTGAGTAGAGCGACCGCCGTAACCTCGAGCTTGTCAATTCCTAGAAGGTCTTGGAAAGTTTCAGCCAGATCGGCGGACTAGGGCGCCGGTGCTGTTTCGAGGCGTAGGCCGTAGCGGGGCGTATTGAACCATGCAAACACAGTTAGTGTGGAAGATAACGTACGCAAACGTAGTTACAGTCACAGTCCCGCAAACGGAACAGTTAAGGCGACAACCAGCCTACAGGCGTGGTGTCGGGACAACAGAAGTGTGAGAGCTGTAGCCTAGCGACAGCTCTGTACCGAGTCAAACAGTTTATCGGTATGTCCGATCTAGACATGTACTAATCATATCTAGAGTAGCTTACAGTAGCTATCTGCAACTAATACGTATGCGGTATTACTTACAACACTCCCTCTGAAGGTAGCTACGGGATGAAGCGTTGCATTGGGTCTTGTCCTCCAAGGATCGCACTTCGGTGTCGTGCTAGTGCAGGTCCTGGGAGGGGTTTGGTGAGCATGTCAGCCACCATCTGGTCAGTGGGGAGGTACCTCAACTTGATGGTCCCTTGCTCCACGTGGTCTTTGAGAAAGTGCCACTTCAGGCCGATGTGTTTAGTCTTCTCGCTGACCAAGGCATTCTGGGAGTATGCAATGGCGCTTTGGTTGTCCTCCCAGATGGTGGTGGTTTCGGTGATGGGGGAGTCGAAGATTTCCCCCAGGAGTTGTCGGAGGTGGAGTCCCTCCTTGGTGGCGTCAGCCGCAGAGTAGTACTCGGCTTCACACGTGGATTGAGCCACACAAGTCTGTTGTTTGGACTTGTAACTGATTGGCCCGCGTCCGAGGGTGAAGAGATAGCCCGAGCGAGACTTGCGGGTGCTGCTGTCGTTGGCCCAATCAGCGTCGGCAAAGCCTGTGAGTTGGAGACTGTGGTCCATGCCCCCCCCAACGTCAGGCGCATGTTGATGGTGCCATGGAGGTAGCGGAGGACCTTTTTCAGAGCCTGCAAGTGTGCCTCGGTGGGCGAGGCTTGGGCAGAGCCGAGGATGCTCAAGGCCGTGGAGACATCGGGGCGGGTACAAACGGCGGCGTACTGAAGGCTGCCCAGGAGGCTTGGGTAGACGTCCTTGGCCACTCCTGTGAGAGAAGGCGAGTTCAAGTGTGCAAGGCCGGCGAGGAAGCCTGGGTCCATCGGAAGGGACGACGGCTTAGAGTCAGACATGCCGTACTTGGCGAGGATGTCGCGCAGGTACTTGGACTGGTCCAGCGAGATTGTGCGCGTGGAGCGATCGCGGGTAATGTGCATGCCGAGGAGTTGGGAGAGGTCGCCTAGGTCCTTGATTTTGAACCGTGTTCCGAGTTGGGCTTTGAACGATGCGAGCCAGGTGGCATCATTGCAGGCCGCGGGAATGTCATCGACGTACAGGGCGATCATGGCGAAGACGTGGCCGGCGCGGTAGATGTAGATGCACGGGTCAGAAACGCATTGTTGCCATCCATGGTCGACGAGCCACGCACGAAGTAGCATGTTGAACTCGCGGGGGGACTGCTTAAGGCCGTAGAGGCAACGCTTGAGGTGACAAACCTTGGACGTTCCCACGTTCCAACGTTGAGGGCCCATAACCTGTTAATCCATGTACACACGGAATGGCATGAGCGGGGATAGAACCGCCGCTTCCCGGAACGGAGGTGAACGCCTTATCCAAGTACCGCCAAAAGTCGGTACCCGATAGGAACATATTGTGTATATGAACCCATCGCATCGCATCGCGACTGAGCGGCGAACACCTATAGCGAACACCTATAGGTGGAGGGCCAAGACTCCCCCGGAGTCTAGCGTACACATGTGTCCATTAGTAGTCCTACGGAGGGATATGTAAACACTCCCCCTTAATGGACAAACTCCGGCCGGTGCCCTAGTAAACCCCGCGTAAACGCGGAGGGCCCATAACCTATTGAACCATGCAAACACAGTTAGTGTGGAAGATAACGTACGCAAACGTAGTTACAGTCACAGTCCCGCAAACGGAACAGTTACGGCGACAACCAGCCTACAGGCGTGGTGTCGGGACAACAGAAGTGTGAGAGCTGTAGCCTAGCGACAGCTCTGTACCGAGTCAAACAGTTTATCGGTATGTCCGATCTAGACATGTACTAATCATATCTAGAGTAGCTTACAGTAGCTATCTGCAACTAATACGTATGCGGTATTACTTACAACAGGGCGGTCATGTACGCAGAGGCGGCACGCGAGGTACATGAGCATTTAATCGTTCCGGGCGAAGCGCCCGGCCAATCGCTCCGCGTCGGGTGTAGAGCCACGAAGGGGTTAGAGCCGAAAGGCCACGATGCTCCACGCGGGAGGCCCGACCCCTTCGGGCTTGCCGCGCCTGCCGGGAAAGAATAGGTCGCGGGTCGCTGGGAAGTGTAGAGTTTCGGTGGCCAACCGAGCGAACGCGTGGTACCATGGTTTGTTTGGCCAGAAGGGCGCGATGACAGTAGCCGGGGCTTGAGCTTGGGCGAGTTTTGCGGCGAGGGCTGGGAGGGCAGACCATGGAGGGTTGCAGTAGTTGTTCTCGCGGCGCCATGCGTCGTAGGTGAGGTGCAAACTGTCGACGTCCTCGCACCGGGGGTCCCGCCAGCGGGCGTTGAAGCGGGGCAGCTGTGCGTTGAGCATAGATGCGAAACGGTCGATTGTGTGAGGGCCCCACCGGCGCTGAAGGTGGGCGAAGATTCGGGGGTTAAGCTGCCAATCCTCGCAGTCCAACTCGCGGCTTAGTAGTGTGTCGGCCCAAATGTTGGCCGCCGAGCGGATGTAGCGCGGCCGGATGCTGATGTCGTTGCTGTCGAGGAGGAACCATAGGCGTCGGAGTTCGGACATCATGACGGGTGATCGTGAGGTTAGCTTGGTGAGGGCGGCGACCACCGCCGTGTTGTCCTCGTGTAGGAGGACTTGCCGGCCTCGGAGCTGCGGTAGGAAAGATTCCACCGCGTGTCGCACCGCTCGAAGTTCCTTCCACGTAATGTGTTGATGGCGGTCGGTAGCGGTCCAAAAACCGCGGGCTTGGTAGTTGGAGTCCTCGTTTAGAACGGCACCCCAGCCGTAGTCGCTGGAGTCGGCGTGGAGGTAGGCGGTCTCGATTGGCTTGTAGATCGACCGGCCGTTGTGTTGCGTGGGGACCGTGCGCCACCACTTGAGGTCCCGGCGTAGTTGGTGGGTGAGGCGGACGCGTCCCCCCCATCCAACCCTTGTGGCTAACACGGTGTGGAGCTCGCGCAAAAAGAAGCGTGCGGGGGCGATGGCGAGGTAGAGGAACTGAGCCTTCCCGGCGAAAGCCGCTAGCGCTCGTGCGGGCAGCCACCGGGCGTTTGACGCAGCTCGCCCGAGCAGGGATGAGGCTTGTTGCGCGAGCTGTTGAAGTTTCGCGGGAGGGGCGCGAAACATTCCGTGATGGAGGTCCACCGTTAAGCCCAGATGGTCGCCCACCTGAGTAGGTGTCCAAATGCCTTTTTTGGGGTTGCCTTCGAGACCGAGGCTGTCGAGCAGGGCATGGACGCGTTGTCGGAGTAGTAGGGCGTCCTCGTAAGAGTCGGCCGAAAATAGGAAGTCGTCCATGTAGGGGAGGAGTCGGGTCCCACGCCATCGTGCGTTCCGAAGGAAGTGCTTGGTAGGTCGGCGGCTGTGGGGAGGCATAGCCGCCGACACGGGAGGCGGGGGGCGACGTAGGTGGTTTGTGAACACCTGTGTGAGCTTGCAAAAGTAGTAAGCCGAGCCCGACCAGCCCATAGGAAGGCATGCGAGGCGCCATAGCGTGCCGCGGTAGTTGACCGTGAAGAAGTCTCGGTCTTCCTCCCGGATGTCAAGGGTGTAGTACCCGTCGGCGAGGTCGAGGGAGACGAAGTAGTCGCCCGGACGCGAGAGGTAACGGAGGTGCTTGAGAGTCTCGCACGTCATGTTGAAAGTCGAGCAATAACGGTTGAGTTCTCGAAGGTCGATAATCAAACGCCATTGGTTGCATCCGGGTTTTGGGACCAAAAACATCCGGGAAACGTAGCGAGGGTTGTCCGCTCGCTCCCAAGCACCGCAAGCCTCGAAGCGGGGGAGCTCCGAGTTTAGAAGCTCGAGTTGGGCCGGTGTCGCGTCTAGCATAGAGATGCCGTGGTTGAAGGGCTTGGGGCGTAGGCCGTGTTTGAACTCCACCCGGACGCCATGGCGGATCCAACTTAGGACTTGGCCGCTCGCGCCGATGCGCTCCCACTCCCGCCATCTTCGACGTACGCGGTGGCGCATGAAGGAAGATGTCGGGGAGCAGGAATCGGCGCGGCGGGCCACACCGTCATTTCTTAGCCAAGGGTTTTGTCGAATTCGGTCGGCTTGACCGGAGGGGTAGCGCGGGCTGCTGTTGCCGCTGCTGCGGCCGCTGTTGCGTTTGTCGGCGGCGGCCTTGCGGGCTCGCGCGTCGGGGCCGGTAGGCTTGTCCGGTGTGACTTTAGCGAAGGCGGCTCGGGCGGCTGCCTTGCTGGCGGCGTGTAGGCTGACTTCCCGCGTGCGGTCGACGAACGCTTGGCGGAGCGCATCCAATGTGCCGGAGACCGCGGTAGGGCGCGGTCAGCAGAAACGCTCGTGGGCCAGTTCGGCGAAGACGCGGTCCGCATCCGTGCCGGTTTATCCGCCCTTGGTGAGGCGGAGGAAGCCCAATCGAGTACGGGCGGCCTCCTCCGTCGCTGTGTGGGTGCGATGACCCGCTCGGATGAGGGCAATCGCTGCCGCCTGCTCTATCGGTAGAGGTGGGCCGTGCGACAGCGTGTCCAAAGCCTCGCCAATTGCCGCGTTGGCGCAACTGTCGAAGAAGGCATAGCACCCGATGTGTAGGTACTCGTCGTACGCCGCTTGGGTGCGTTTGTCGCTTAGAGCTCGCGCGGTGTCGTCCGTGAGAGTCCACAGACGTGGCTCCTCGACGTCGCGAGGCGGACGTTCGAGGCCGGCCGGGATGACTTCGCCGTAGTAGGTGAAGTCGACGAAATCGGCTGCGGAGGGGTCGGGTTCGTCGTCAAGCAGGTCGATAGGTGGCTCATGGGCCGCCTTACCACCCTCCGTCGCTGTCGCGTCGGCGGGAATGGACTGCTGTTGATCAGTAGTAGCAGGATTAGCTGTCGTCTGCTGGAGCTGAGCGAGTAAGGCAGCGTTAGCCGCAAAAAACTGCTCAGTAATCCGTGGTTCCGATGCCAAAACTGCCGTGCAAATCTGTTCGGCTGTGCGTTGTTCGAGCGAGCTAGCGTGAGGGTCGGCCGCTGCGGCGGATGTTGACTGCTCAGGCTGCATGTTGTGGAACTGCGTAGCTGAACGAGGGGAAGTGTCGCGTGACGCTCGAGTGCGCATGGGACGAAAAGGTAAAACTGACACCCTGCTCTACTACGAGAGTCGAGACTGCATTCGCGCGAAGCCTAGATTGGCTGAGCGCGAAAGCAGAGAGTGCCTAGGCTCGTGGCTAGCTACGGCTTATAAGGCACGGGCTAGCTAGAGCTTACCGTTGGGGAAGTCGTTGGTCGTTGGCTGCGTCTAACTGCTCGGGCAAGGTGGTTGCCCTGCAGGTGAGACGCGCCGATATTAACGGTAACAGTAACCGCTAGAGTTACTGTCCCGTACACATGGAATTGGATATGCAAACCTCTAGATTCAAATCAATCTGACCATAATAATGTTGTAATCAAGAAAAACAGATCTAAGAATAAATCCACTTGTCTAGAAATGCAAAACTAAACTGCTGCTCGACCTTCACGATGCACGGCCCGCTCCCGCCGAACCGGGGTGTCGACCGGCCTAGGCCGGTCGGCGTTCGGGAGGGACGACGGGCCAGCCTAATCTAGCTCCCGCGTGACTTCGGTCTTGCCGAAGGTAGGAGGGGAAAGGCTGGCAAAAAACCCCTCCTCGCGCGGTCGCTCGTCGATCCCGCCGCTCCATCCCGTAAACCCCGCCCCAAGGTCTTGCCGCGTCCACCGACGCGGCGGTCCTCCGTGTCGAGGTCCCCCATCACCTCGAGGGCAGGTGGGGGGGACCGAGACACACAAACATAGAAAAAACTAGCGCTCCTGCCTCCGCGCCTGAATTTTCCCCGCTCATTTCCCCGGTTTTTTCTCTGTCTGGTACCCGGGTACCTGTCGGTTTTCCGGCATGTGGCCGTACCCTCCCCCCTCTGATCGCGCGTCCACCGAGCAGCCTTTTCTTGAGCGGGGGCCTCCGCGCTCACCCGGGCCCACGCTCAAGGACCCCTAGGAGTATGAAGGTCTGTCGGGGTAGTGGGTGTCGAAGAGGGGGGGGGGATCAGGTCACCGTAGCCGGATCCGGCGGGCCGCGGGCGCCCGGAATTAAAGAAAACCCTCCGTGCCGGGCTTTCCGGCGGCGCCGACCCAAAGGGTCGTCGCCGCCTGATCGTGTCGCTCCTCCCGTCGCGACCGTCCTCCTTGCCGTCCCAGCTTACTCCTCCCCCCGGGAGATGACGCTGGACGACGTAGCGGCGCGCTAGTGAGCGCCCTACCCTTGTGCGGCTCCCCAACTAGCTCGACGCCGGGTACGGACATTGTTTTTTGGTATCCGAAAAAAGCCCTCCGTACATGGCTTTCCGGTGGCGGCTGATCCTGAGGATCGCCGCCGCCTCATATAGCCGCTCCTCCGTCTGCGACTAGCCACCGGCCTGCGCCATGTCCTGCCTCACCCCTCGGCAAGGTTCGACCGGCACAGGGCTGGTCGACGGCTAGCGAGCGCCCTTTCCAGGCGCTGCTTCCCGGCTGGCCACCACCAGCTCCAACACCCATCTCCCACCGTTGATCCGGCCGTACCCTCCTCGCCATCAAACGCTGCCGTAGTACAGGCCCCACCCCTCATAGTAAGGCTGTATCTAGGAGTATTTGTACGCGAAAAAACATATCGGACGGGCCGAGCGGGAGATCTTGGCGCCGGTAGTGCACAGAAACTATTTTTTCAAAAGCCCTCTGTACAAGGCTTTCCCGACAGCTGCTGATCCCACGGATCGAGCTGTCGGCCCTCTTAGCCCCCTACCGTGCCATGCCTGGCACGGCTACGGGGTTTCCAGCGCCCACCACGGGGAGGTGAGGGGATGCCGACGGGCCTGCGAGCGCACCCCCCTCCGGGGCCGCCGCCGCTGTGCCGCCGGCAGGCGCCGGGTTTTTGGAAATCATAATCTCCTTACATTAGCACTAGAATCTCCCGCTCGGCCAGTCCGATATGTCTTTTCGCGGCTGAATACTCTCATATACTCTCCCGTTAAGGCAGCGGGGGCGGTGGCGGTGACAAGATCAAGAAGCAAGGCTACGGACGGGATCAGCGGACGGGATCAAGAAGCAAGGATCAGCGGTGGGACGCGGGTGTTGGAGCTGGCGGCGAACAACCGGGAAGATGAGCCAAGGCAGGGCACTCGCTCGACGTCGACCTCCGCTTTTGAGGACGAGCATACCCATCCATGGGGGTGGAGCTCGACACCAAAATCCAAGAGAACAACTGCGGAGCGAGGAGCGGCACGGTATGACCTCGCCGAGATTCGATTAGCCGCCCCCGGAAAACCCATGCACAAAGGGTTTTGGTTAAAATATATGAACCCGACGTCTTTGAGGTCGGAGCTAAGCCTCCGCATAAAACATCGATGTATTCATGGGATCATTATGCGTCTGCCGCATCATCCGCATCAATGCGTCCATGAGTTAGTGACCAATTTAATCAATGCGTCCACGAATTAGTGCCCAATTCAATCAATGTATCCACGAATTAATGCCCCATTTGCTGAATGCGTCCATGAATGAGTGCCCCATTTAATCAATGCGTCCATGAATTAGTGCCCTATATAATCGATGCGTCCATGAATTAGTGCCACATATCATCAATGCACAACGAGTTACCTGTACATTCACGGAACATATCGCCCGCATCGATGCATCTTGTATTTTATATTTTTCTGGTATTGCCATTGCACGCAAAGTTGCACGCTACATTTGTTTCCAATAAGACCATGTACATGTACGTGGTACGGAGACGGCTATCAGGAAAAGAAATTGACCAACGCCATATATTTCTAGGCGACGCATCCAACGCGTTCAACGAGTTCTTGCGGCGTCCCTTGTTTGAGGAGTTGTCAACAAGTCCCGCGCTTCGACCGTTGCTCCGCGTCGCTACTATGTTGTATGGCCGTCCATCTACCTTGTACGTTTACGACGCATCAAATGCTCACGGCCCGGCCATGCGCATCCCGAGTACCCGTGGAGTCCATCAAGGTTGCGATTTGGGGCCATGTTCTTCGCAATAGTTGCCTCCCGGGTATACAAACAGTTGGCTGCGATTGCCCCGAACGAGTCCGTTGTCTGCTGTTATTCTGATGATGGTCACTTCTTGGGACCCCCTGCGTCTCTCGTGGCTATTGGCGACGCTATGCCGGAGGCGTATGCTTGCGTTGGCCTCACAATAACCATCCGCAAAAACTGTCTGTATTTCCCTTTGGGTGTCGGTGATGCTTTCGATAACTTACCCGACGGCCACATCATGCGGGGAGTAAATGTCTCCACGGAAGGGACGAAAGCATTGGGGGGGCGAATGTGTACATCCGATTTTGCTTGAGACGTGTTCGAAACGGCCCTAAGTAAGTATGAGGCCTACGGCGAACGTCTATGGGGTCTAGCGGCTCACCGGCACTCTCACACTGCGCTTCGTATCCATCAACATTGCAACCGCCGCTTCGGACACTTTGCCCGTACAGTCCCCCGAGGTCTTGACAAGGGCTAGGGCTACGGTGACACCGTCGTAACCTTCCTCGAGTGCGCTGACAATGCCACCCTAGATGTGGCGGCTGAGATATTGGGCCTTCCCGCAGCTACTCTACCCCGCAACTCTCGCTCCGAGATGTCTTCTCCCATACGTTTCGGAGGCATGAGGGTGGGGGATTTGGTGGCCTTGGCGGATGCGGCCCATGTCGGAGCGGCCGGTTTGGCAGTGGGCTCAGCTATCCGTTTCCTTACATTACAAGATGCTCGGGTGCGCGGGGACTCCCAAGACGAAGTTCCAATGGAGCCGACCATGTGTGGACGGTTAGCGACTGCTATGAGCACAGCGGTGTCCCGAAGGCATGGTACACCGGACGGAGACGACTGCGATAACGAACCCGTGTGGTCGTTAGAGCTCGCTTCGTCGTGGGCGCGCTTAGATGCTGCGTGCGGTTCTCACGCTCTCGCCGAGTCTGAACCCTTGATAACCATATCCTTAGCGATGCTCTCCCCGCAACGTCCAACGGTGGCTCGCGCCGGCTGCGTAGCCGAAGCCCGATCAAACAACGAGCAGATTGCTCGGTGCCTTGATGGTCTACCCTCGCTCGTCCCCCTTTCTGAGTTTGCCACGGACATCTTTCCAAAGCTACAAGCCGACATCAGTGAGCGCGTCAACTTGCTTCGCTTCGCGAAGCTCGCTCCCACGTTTTCCAACCGCGCTCGGCCGGAGTCTAGGCGTTTTGTATCTCGTCTCGGCAACGGCGCCCTTGCGTTTTTGGCTTCGGACCCGCTTGCTTCGGACCCGCCCACGGTCGCCTGGGCGAGCTCCGTGACAAGATCCCTGAGCGCTACGACGCAGTTTTCCGCGTCGTTGTCTGTCGCATCTTCGGCCTACCCTCATCCCGCATCCTCTCTTCTCTACGTTCCCCCACTGCTTGTGCTTCTTGCCATCTCTCGGTTCAAGCTATGCAGGGTGCGTTCTCGTCGGCGGGTGTTGACATGTCGGACGACGCGTGGGCCACTGCTTTTGCGGACGATTTGGCTCGTTGCGGCGGAGATGCTTCGGTCCACACCGCTCACTCTTGGTTAGTGACGGCCCTTGCGGAAATCATCTCCGAGGTTCGTGGCGCACTCGGGGTTGGCGTCGAGGTTTTCACAGATCCCACGATGTTAGTTCAACTCCCTAACGGCGACGAGGGTCTCCCCGCGGATGTGGGTGTCTTGCACTATCACGGCATCCGAGGCTCAAAACTTGCCCTTGATGCCGTGGTTTCCGGTTTGTTCGGCGTGTCTAGCCCCCCGTCACCCGAAATCGCTCTCCGTCATGCTGAGAAGACCAAGTTCGAGAAGTACTCGGAGGGGGTGAGGAGTCGCCCCGACATCCGTTTCATTCCCTTTACAGTAACGGAATTTGGTACTCTCGGCGGCCACGCCACAACTTTCTTGACGGAGCTAGTCAACCAGGCAGCCGCATCTAAAGGGATGCATGTGGGCAAGTAAATGGCCTCCTGGCGTCGAAAGGTCTCTCTCGCCGTTCGTGTTGCTCACGCGGACAACATCTTGCGCGGTTTGTCCGCCGCTGCGGACGGCGTGGAGGCCGCTTCTTCCTCGGCTGGGATACCATCTCCTGCCACGGCGCTCTTCACCCGCGCCATGGCCCGCAAGCGTCCCCGTGCTTCCTCGAGCGGCGCGTGAGGCGCTGCTTGTCGCCTCCACGTGTTGCATTCTCGGCGTGGCCTAAGGGTTTCCTTAGTTTAATATGCTAGGTTTGTGCACAATGTAGTGCTTTCCTTTTGCTGTGCTTTGGATTCCGTGATCCTCTTGTCACTCTTGCCCTCTTAAGTGTTAGAGCTGTAGCCTAGCGACAGCTCTGTACCGAGTCAAACAGTTTATCGGTATGTCCGATCTAGACATGTACTAATCATATCTAGAGTAGCTTACAGTAGCTATCTGCAACTAATACGTATGCGGTATTACTTACAACACTCCCCCTGAAGGTAGCTACGGGATGAAGCGTTGCATTGGGTCTTGTCCTCCAAGGATCGCACTTCGGTGTCGTGCTAGTGCAGGTCCTGGGAGGGGTTTGGTGAGCATGTCAGCCACCATCTGGTCAGTGGGGAGGTACCTCAACTTGATGGTCCCTTGCTCCACGTGGTCTTTGAGAAAGTGCCACTTCAGGCCGATGTGTTTAGTCTTCTCGCTGACCAAGGCATTCTGGGAGTATGCAATGGCGCTTTGGTTGTCCTCCCAGATGGTGGTGGTTTCGGTGATGGGGGAGTCGAAGATTTCCCCCAGGAGTTGTCGGAGGTGGAGTCCCTCCTTGGTGGCGTCAGCCGCAGAGTAGTACTCGGCTTCACACGTGGATTGAGCCACACAAGTCTGTTGTTTGGACTTGTAACTGATTGGCCCGCGTCCGAGGGTGAAGAGATAGCCCGAGCGAGACTTGCGGGTGCTGCTGTCGTTGGCCCAATCAGCGTCGGCAAAGCCTGTGAGTTGGAGACTGTGGTCCATGCCCCCCCCCAACGTCAGGCGCATGTTGATGGTGCCATGGAGGTAGCGGAGGACCTTTTTCAGAGCCTGCAAGTGTGCCTCGGTGGGCGAGGCTTGGGCAGAGCCGAGGATGCTCAATGCCGTGGAGACATCGGGGCGTGTACAAACGGCGGCGTACTGAAGGCTGCCCAGGAGGCTTGGGTAGACGTCCTTGGCCACTCCTGTGAGAGAAGGCGAGTTCAAGTGTGTAAGGCCGGCGAGGAAGCCTGGGTCCATCGGAAGGGACGACGGCTTAGAGTCAGACATGCCGTACTTGGCGAGGATGTCGCGCAGGTACTTGGACTGGTCCAGCGAGATTGTGCGCGTGGAGCGATCGCGGGTAATGTGCATGCCGAGGAGTTGGGAGAGGTCGCCTAGGTCCTTGATTTTGAACCGTGCTCCGAGTTGGGCTTTGAACGATGCGAGCCAGGTGGCATCATTGCAGGCCGCGGGAATGTCATCGACGTACAGGGCGATCATGGCGAAGACGTGGCCGGCGCGGTAGATGTAGATGCACGGGTCGGAAACGCATTGTTGCCATCCATGGTCGACGAGCCACGCACGAAGTAGCATGTTGAACTCGCGGGGGGACTGCTTAAGGCCGTAGAGGCAACGCTTGAGGTGACAAACCTTGGACGTTCCATCGGTGAAGCCGAGGGGCTGGCGGATGTACACATCCTCCCGGATGGGGGCGTAGAGAAACGCTGTGTCGATGTCAAGTTGGCAGAGTTCAAGGTCGCGGGCGGCTGCAATGGTTAGGAAGAGACGCAGGCTGGCCATGCGGATGACCGGGGAGAAGGTCTCCGTGTAGTCCAGTCCAGCGCGTTGACTGCACCCCTTGGCGACGAACCGCGCTTTGAAGCGGGAGACGTCGCCGGCTGTATCCGACTTGACTTTAAAGATCCACATGCTGTTAACGACCATGCGGCCGGGGGGGAGGTCCACAAGGTCCCACGTGCCGTTGCTGATGAGGGAGGAATACTCCTGTTGCATAGCGGCTTGCCATTGGGGGGCTTGGGCGCTGTCCAGCGCAGCTCGGTAGGATTTTGGTTCCACACACTCTCGGGCGGAGAGGAGGGCGACGGCAGTAGGGGACGTGCCGGCAGGTGTGTGTGGGGGACCAGTGACAAGGTTGGGGACGTGAGGGTGCTCAAAGATGTCCTCTTGAGCTTTTCCTTGTTCAGGATCACAACACGCCGTGACGAGTGTGGGTGGGTAGTCGGACAGGTGGGCAACCATATCGCCGTAGCGAATGGGGTGGGAGCGGAGCCGAGCATGGCGAGGGGTTGGCGGGGGGGGTAGGGGTGTGGGTGATGTGAGGTCAATGGGGTGGGATAGGGGTGAGTCTGCGGGGACGTCGTCCGAAGAGTCGGTGATGGCCGAGTCGACGGAGGGTTGTGTGTCGAAGCCTGGGGTGTCTTCCTGAAAGACAACATGTACGGAAGTGGTGATGCGACGTGTTTCCGGATTGTAGACACGATACCCGGGTGCGTCAGGGGGATAGCCCACCATGACGCCGCGAAATGCTTTTTCACTGAGTTTCCGACGTTGTTTGTCGGGGACCTTGGCGAAAACGGCGCAGCCGAAGACGCGGAACTTGGAGGCGTTGGGCACTGACGACGTAAGGAGTGTGAGGGGGACGCCCCCATGAGGTCCGACCGAGCGACTATACGTGCGGTTGCGAAGGTACACAACTGTGCTGACAGCGCACGACCACATGGAGTTGGGAACGGCCATGTTGTGGAGCATCGCCGATGCATTGTCCCGGATGGTGCGCCAGGGACGTTCGGCCTTGCCGAGCATGTGGTGGGCGTATGGGGCAGAGAACTGTACCCCGACGCCGAGGTGTGCGCACATCTGGCGAGTGACAGCAGCTTCAAACACAGAGTCAGAGTCAAATTTGAGGACCGGTGCGAACGCGCCCGTCTGGGAGTGATGGCGGGCATGCAGGTGTTTGATGTCCAAGAGGATGGTTTCCAATTCCGAACATGCGTCGTCTTTAGACTTAAGGAACCGCACCCACATGTAGTTGGTGTGGTGGTCGATGACGAGCAAGCAGTAGCGGAGGCCATGTGGGGAGGGGACATTGACCGGGCCCCAGAGGTCAGCGGACAGGTTGAGGAGGGGGTGGGATGGCTTCGCGCAAGCGGCTGTGTTGCGTGGTGCAGCTGTGGCTTTGTGAAGGAGACAAGAGTCGCACGAAACTTTGGTTACAGCGCTAGTTAACACAGGGCTAGTCGGGACACCGTGAGTATGTTGGGCCTGAAGGCTTTGCATGTTGAGGTGGCCATATCGACGGTGCCATAGGACGGGATCACACTGGGCAGTAAGGGCAACCTGAGGTGAGGGGTCAAGTGCCGGCGGGGCGGATGGGCTGGAAGGGAGGGCCGGCTGGTGGGGAAGGAGGTAGAGACCGTTTCCGGACGGTTCTAGCATACCCATGCCTGTGGGTACCAAAAGCAAACCAGTGTCAGAGTTGGAGGGGAATATGAATTCACAACCGCTGTGAGTTTGCATCCAGCTGACACTAAGGAGTCTGCCGATACGCTGTGCTGAACGAGATGATAGGTCAGGGGTGTAGAGTGCATACACAGTGCGGTGAATTAGCTGGCCAGAGGCAAGTCTGACAGAAAGTCGCACTGAGCCACTGCCCTTAACGTCAACGCCGACACCGCCCACGCGAGAGGGAGTGGAGGGGGGCGTGAATTTCACGAAGTCATCTCGGAACGCAGTGAGGTTAATCGAGCAGGCGGAATCAACGACCCAAAACTTTGACAGATTACGACCCGGGGCGAGGGAAGAGGAGAATGCCACAGAGCTGAATGGGACACTCACCTCGTCGTCAGCGTCGTCATCAACGCAGTCCGCGAAGGTGGGTAGGCAATCGGTGTCATCGGCGGGGGCGTCGTCGGCAGGGACGTCGCTCAGCAGCGCAGCGTGAGCAGAGGGGGTGCCGTCGGCGGCGCCGTACTTCTGGACTGTCAGCCTACGCTTGGCAAGATTCCACTTAAGAATAGCGTCATCAGTGGCATTGCACGCGGACATGAGATGGTGGAGGCTGCCACAAACGCCACACTTGTTGGGTCGATGGCCGCGAGGGTTACGGTGTGGTGGGCCTCGACCGCTGTGCGAGCCGCGGCCCGCAGCGACGAACGCGGAGATGGGAGGAGGTGATATGTCCGGAGCGGTTGCGTCCGGAGCAGGGTTGTCTTCCATGTTGTGCGCAAGGTGTAGAATGCTCGCCATAACTTCATCAGCCGACATGATGTAGTCCGTGTCGAAGGCGTTGATGACGCATTGCTTCGCCTGACCGTGTGGGCCGCTGCTAGAAATGCCGCGCAGCATGAGGAGACCGAGGTGGTGGGGGTGGATGGCAACGGAGCCATCAGCCAACTGGCATGTGTCGTTGTACTCGTCAAAGGTCTGGCGCATGTAGTGGACATAGTCACTGAGTGACTGACCGGGGCGCTGTCTGACCGTGAGATTGTCCAAGAGGGACAAGGAGCGAGCAAAAGACCGACAGTCGAGGCGTTCACAAAGGATGTCCCACGCGGCAGCGGCGCAGTCTGGGCGTGCTGGAGAAACGCATTTCATGGCTTGGTCAGCGCGCTTATTCGCGCTGGCTGCATGGAGGAGCAGCGTGTAGGCGTAGTGTTGCGCTTGTTCGTCGAGCCAGACGCCGGAGTCGCGGATGGCCAGCTGAGGAATGAGGTATGCGGCCTTGATGGAGAGGAAATTAAGGAAGGTCCTCTTCCATTGCTTAAAGTCCGTGGTCGGGCACATGACGGGGACCGACATCTTCATGGACCGGTTGAGGGCGTCCTTGTCGAAGCCGGGGGCTTCGTGTGCCGCCCGGTTGATGACCACCGGGTCGATAGTGGGGCGACGACGGCCCCGGGGGTTGGGGTCGCCATGTTGGAGTGGGGGAGAGTGCCGGCCATGAAAGGGAGGAGGTGGGCCACCGGGAAAGGGAGAGCGGCCGGCCATGGGACGCGGCGGGCCGTACGAGTGCGGGTGGTCACGGTAGGGGGGGATAAGATGAGAGGGCGCCTCCGTGATATGGGGGCCGGGGTGGTGAAGGGCGTATCCGGCGTGGGGGAAGGGGGGAGGTGGTGGGAGGTGATCAACCCGGATGGCGTGACGCGAGGGGTCGTAGTGCGCCTCGGCACGCGCGGGCTCGCGGGGCGCATCGTGGCGGCGCTGTGCGACTGTGGGGTCGCTAACAGGGGCTGCAGCAGGAAAGAGTGTTTCTGCGTCCGGGGTTACGAAACCAGGCTGGGTATGGTCACTCAGGTGGAGGGTGTGACCGTCGTGGCTGTGCCGGACGGGTTCGAGTGGGGCATCGTGGCGGCGCTGAGCTACAGGGGGGTGCGGATTAGCACCCGCAGCAGCGACAGCACCCTCGGCCGACTGCGAGTCGATACGAGCAGTTAAGCTCGCCACTTGCGCAACGAGCAGCGCGAGAGTATCGGGGGGGTGATCGAGGGTGCTCTGGTGAGAGCCTGACTCAGGGGAATCAGCAGGTGAATCAGGCGGGTTTTTCTGCTCCATTTCGACAGAGGGAAAAAAAAGAAAGAGCTGAAGGAAAAAACAGGCAGCGGTAAAAACCGCTAGCCGGACTCGTGCCTAACAGCGGTATGCTAAGAGACGGCCTGATGCCCGCCGACCCCTCGGCCTGTAGCCCCGGGGTGTCTCAGAGCACCTTTTCTGTATCCTCCACCCAGTGTGGGGCACAAGTCGAGGCCAAGGCCAGGACAGGTGGAGCGCTGCGCTGGTGGCTGATGCGCGAGGCTAGTATAAAAATAAAAATAAAAGGTAAGCTACGGCTGGCGTGCGACCTGTGGATGCGTATTCACCCGACAGTGCACCCCCCCGTTCTCCAGCTTGGACCTGTGTGCACCCTGTCCACACACGACGAGTGCGTCGGTGTGGTTGGCTGGCTATCTCCGGCGGGTGGCTGGCTTAAGAGGGTGGTGGCGGGTTTTAAAAATCGCAGTTTATACTGGCGATACCGCCGACTACAGGTTGAAAGTACTAGGTGTCTATAGAAACTTGCCTTCTGCGGGAGAGCTGTCGATCGCAGCTCGCCGAACCAGGTTGTCGCGCGTGAGTGACGTGAGGCGGGGGCCCATAACCTATTGAACCATGCAAACACAGTTAGTGTGGAAGATAACGTACGCAAACGTAGTTACAGTCACAGTCCCGCAAACGGAACAGTTAAGGCGACAACCAGCCTACAGGCGTGGTGTCGGGACAACAGAAGTGTTAGAGCTGTAGCCTAGCGACAGCTCTGTACCGAGTCAAACAGTTTATCGGTATGTCCGATCTAGACATGTACTAATCATATCTAGAGTAGCTTACAGTAGCTATCTGCAACTAATACGTATGCGGTATTACTTACAACAGTTTCCCCTCCCACTTTCGATGTGAGCCGATTTCGAATTGACGGTCGATATTAAATGATATTTGATTCAAGATTGTTTGCGTGTCATCCCCGACTCCCAAAGTTCGTCCGCAAAATGTACTAGCCTCGCCAGATTTATCATAATAAAAGCAAATGAACAACCATCCGTGCAAACCATTATCACCCCGCGCCCCCCCCCCCCCCCCCCCCCCCCCCCCCCCCCCCCCCCCGCCAATAGTTCCTACCGGTCGAACCGCGGTTTGAAAAAGCTTCGACCGTGCTTTGTCATTCCCGCCACCGACATGAATTGCCTTCACGGCGGTCAGTGAAACTCCAAGCCGGACCCGAAGACATGGTGCGCACCCCTATTAACGGCCACTTCGATGCTCACGCTACTAAGGTCTCCTACGTTTTTGAAGGTATGTTGTCTGAGCTTTTCCGTTTGGGGGGCCCGCGGTACGAAATAAGAAGGGAAGGTCTACCGACCGGGAACGGTACACTCGAGGATGCTCCCCACATGCAAGATGCGGCGAGCCAAGCCGCCATACAAGCCCAACATAATTGATACTCCGAAGTGGACGAGCACGGAAATATGGAAGATTTCGAGATACAGCGGGTGATCTTGCTACCAATGCTGCTCCGCAACCGTTGACTACCCTTCCGAAGTCCAACGCTCCAGTCTGCGACGGCAGGTCGCCATCCGGCGCTCCCATCATCGTCAACGCGTACGCGGGCGAGATAAAAGAGGTGAAGCTAGCCCGTATTCCACATGCTTTATCCCATTTTAGACATGCTTTATCCCATTTTAGTAGACATAATGATTATTAGACGAATAAAGGAGCAAGGGTCGCAGAGTGATAGTATTGCCACCATAACTTGTTGGCCTGCAATACTGCCAACCTAATGTACCCTCGTCTTTGACTACTTAGCTCACGACGCTTAAAAATCGCGGTGGGCGGCCATGTTCTGTGTTCCTTTCCGCGTTTTGCCAATCCTTTCCGCCGTCTTATTGTATGTGTTCGCCGTCTATCCGACGTTCCGTGTCGTTTAGTACTACACCCTCGTTCCCGTATACGTCTTGTCGCGTCGTGTGCGCCCGTCGACAATGTCTGCGTGCTGCTTTTCTATATTTGGTTGCATAGGAGGGAAATCTAACAAGCGTCAAGCATGTAGCTAAGGTCGACACCTCGTATTAAGCCACAGCTCGCTGAGCATCGCAACCGGCTTAACCATATGTGTACGAAGTGGTTAGCGAAAAGGCGAATATGACGTTTTCTCTACCCGAAAGGGACACACCTCATATGGCTTATGTCGCTGCACGTACCGTTAGAGGAGGCCGTTACTCATGGGGTGCCATAGTATAAAGGATGTGCATGCGTCGGCTATCGAATCACTGCATGTTATTATGGCGACTTGTTTCGTCCCGCCATGAATCTGTTTCCGGAACATTATTTGGTCTTTTAAACCATTTCTCATCATGTGCGGGACTCAATTGCCTTCAATCAGAAGGAATATTGTGTCAGGCCCTGCATAGCAGCCGATATATGGGGAGAAACTAGCCCACTTGTAGGCGTGATGGGCTATTGGGTTAATAATTGTTTTGTGCTACATTAAAAACTGCTGATGAGCCTTCACCGAGGTAAGGCCGCAAAGAAATCAATTTTTTTGATTTAGTGCGGATTTAAATCATGTACATGCTCATAATAGAAATAGCTGATAATCATGCACTCGCCCTTATTGATGGACAGATCGAAAAGACATTTATGTGCAGCTTTGGTATGCATATTGTGTGACGTCGATATTTTACAACATGCACACACACACACACACACACACACACACACACACACACACACACTCACTCACTCGCGCAAGCACATAAACACACAAAAGCGCAAACATAGACACACACACACACACACACACACACACACACACACACACACACACACACACACACACACACACACACTCAATTCTGATCGTATGCATTTGAAATACATCACATTACCACCAACCATGACAGCAATATCCTCACCACCCCTTGACCATCCAATACATCAATTACGCTCAACCAACTGATGTAAATTACTGACACCGCACTAATTTTCAAATGTGATTGCAACGCAGAGGACGAGGCTCACGTGAACAAGTGTCTACGAAGGGTTCTCAAAAGGCGTCTCATGGTGTTTCAGAGTTTAGCATAGAAGGTGTATTAGACTATTAGGGCAATTAATAGATATTGTAAGCGAATGTGTCGTGGTTTGCCGGACTACAGTATTCGGGGCGCATAATCTCCACAATTTCAGATTACATTTCAGAACATGTACATGCATTTCTGAATATACACATGCATCCTATAATCATCCACACCTCTATCTTTATTGCACGTACACTCCGCACACACACATTGTCTTTTTTGCAAACAAAATAATATGGTTTATATTCCCGATGATCCTAATTGAGCGGTTAGTCGGCGGGTCACTCCGTCGCAGCCAAGACAACCTGGAGAGGGTAATACTCGTGGGCGGGCCAGTCTAGGCGGCCGTTGTCAAGAGGGGGAGGGAAAGAAAAATGGTCAAAACTTTAACAAAGTTGTATGGAACGTTCCATACAATATCTGACTCACTTCAATTTTCTAGACAAACTCATGTAATTGAAAAAATCCACCCAGAATTATTTTTTTGCGAATATACTGATGCGCATGATGCATCAATGCATTCGCCCCGCATCACCTGCATCAATGCGTCCATGAATTAGTGCCCAATTTAATCAATGCGTCCATGAATTAGTGCCCCATTTAATCAATGCAGCCATGAATTAGTGCCCCATTTAATCAATGCGTCCATGAATTAGTGCCCCATTTAATCAATGCGTCCATGAAGTAGTGCCCCATTTAATCAATGCGTCCATGAATTAGTGCCCTACTATATAGTCAATGCGTCCATGAATTAGCAGTTGAATTTAAATTTTGATGCATCATTTTTTGATGCATTGCAGTTCATGCTTGATCTTAAAATTTTTTGGCGATGCGGAGGCTTAGTCGGACCCCAGATTGGACTATCCCACACAACCTCCCCCCTCGTCAGTACCCATCATCGACAATAGTGCCTCATGCGGTGTCCTAGGGTTATCGCGAACGCACACCGCCCATATAGGCGCCCCCATGGCATCGTGAACCATAAGAGGAGGGTACCGGAGGTATTGTACGGATCCGCCGGTGCCGGAAGGCGGAAACATACGGCAGCCGACATGGACATAGCATACGCGACGGGAGGAGCGATAGACGGCAACCAGTGTGGCTATGATTTTCTATCCCTTTCTCTGAAGGGAGGGGGAAGACTATGCTAGGAGGAGGGCTAGTATCTCAGCGGAGGTTGTGCGTGGATCGAGTCGTGGACTTCGACGAGATGAGCAAGGGTTTTTTTGCATACCTCCCCCCCCCCCCCCCCCCGCGCGCTCCGGTACGACTTGAGTCGCACATTAGCCTAGGCAAAGCATGCCCGACTTGACCAACGCATGATTACCAACTAGGATGATCAACGCCCTCGAGCGGCGGGAACGGGCCGCGCATCGTGGAGATAGCCACATAATATATCGAATTTTCTTATTTGTTTTCATAGCGATAGTAGACCATGTTTGTCCTTGTATGATTTATGTTATGTTGTTACTGCCGGCGGAGAGGGATGGACAAGGAGACCCCCCGGCGTTAACTCGATTCCTAAGGCCTAGATGGCAATATTGGGTACGCCCTACTAAGACAATGGCCGATTTATCAATACTTGTTGTAAAAAGTCTAATTTCTTGAGTTGGAGGGAGCATGCACTCTCGGATAAGAGGATGGCGTGGCTTAGTTTCAGGCCAAGGTCGATGGCTTTAAGTTAGGCATGACTTGTGGTATGTGTTGGTGATGCACACGGGACTATGATTTTGAGAAAGGTGTAGTAGTGTCAGAATGTATGGGTGGCTGGAGCCCCAAGGGGGGGGGGGCGGGGTTGAGCCACCTTTTTTCTAGCCGTATGTGTAGACAACAGTTGTCCGATCATGTGCAAGGTCACATGGCATTGCTAAGTAGTGGTATTGTGTGTTGTAGGGGGGTGGCGTACGCTAGGGGTGTACCTCAAGGACACCCACAATCTCATCCTCCAGAAATTCACCCCACTCGTGAATGCGCTACGCTTACTTTCGTATGAAGCACAAGTCGACATCATTCCCACAGTCATGAGCCGCACGGGCACCCCAAACGCCATCACCCTCACTAATATCATCGACCCGACAACGGACCCCATGAACAAACCTCATCTTACCCCCCCACCCCACTCCCCAAGGCCCGAGGGGGCGGCGTTATCTTTGAGGTCTTAAATTTATGCCCGCATGAAAGAGTTTGTTCGGCGGTCTACATTTCTCCCCTTCCCTCGCTTTATTGGGGATGTGCGTCTAGAGTTCATGCAACTTCTTTCCGTGGTTCTTTATGGCACGCTTGGTTCATCTCCCTTGTTGGTGGAGCTTGTATTGCGTGCTTCTTTGCCCCGCAGGCTCGTAAGGCTTCTTTGCTAATGTCTTCCCCCTCTTTGATTGTGGATTCCGTTGCCTCTTTTTAAATCAAATTTTACAACATGAAATAAAACCCTATCCATTAAACACAAACATAGTACTCGTACTCAGCATGTAGTAGTTCATATGTTGCAAGATGTAAATGTGTAATCCGCTTGCTTACATTGTCACCGAGCAAAGTGGTTCGTTGGATGCTGCTTGGACGAATAATGCTCATAATTGTTCATATGATTGTCGCTTGGGTTATTTTTCATGTACGCTGCTTGCTTACTCTTGTCCGGGACAGCTTGACTTTCGATTGACCACAGTCTAGATCACTTAGAATGATTTATCTAACCATAAGACGCAACGATATCAAGGGACAACTAGAAATAGTGTGACGACTTATGCCCTTTCATAATCGAAGCAGCCAAGCGCATAACATTCGCCGCTGCTTAGCACATCATCACACAACAGGTGATGATGACCCGAGAGCGTTGCTATGAGCCTTTGCCGGACGGCGGTGGAGCACAACATATACCCCAAAGAATGAATGAAAAAGCATAAAGGCGAATTGATGCCGCGCAAGCTACTTCACGGAGCCAGAACCAGCGCTAAGAGTATTCGGAAGGGCGATGATATTGGTGACGGGGACACAATCGCTAAAAAGACAATGAACTGAATCCAACACCGCAGTGTGTGTAGTCTCAAAGATCACTCACTTTACGACAGTTACATCGATCTGCACCCCACCCCACCAATGTCCACTGTGCAATGGTCACCGCAACGCTGGGCAATCATTCACTGCCGGTTGTGTTTCAAACCGAGGTATCGCATAGTCGATACAAAAACGAATTACATACCAATGAAGGCAAAGCATGATGCCTGTCACCTTACCGTGGGACGCTCCCGAGAGCACTTGGTCTGACTCGCTGACTTGCACGGTTATTGGGAATGAGCAAGTGAATGATTGGTTTCTGTAATTGAAGCCATGATGAAACTCGTGATTGATTTCTGGGCAAGGGACTGTTTGAGGGCATGCAATAGAGAGAGTGTGGGCACTGCAGCCATTGAGGACAGTCCAGGTGTGGGAGTTTGATCGAGGGCATCTGGAAGCAGCGTCGCTGTGTATCTTCACAGAGGTTTACTGTTGCATGAAGGCACAATTTGACTAAAGAGATACAAAATGAATATATGGCAGTCACTACGGTCGCATCAAACATTGGCAATCACCCCGCAGGCGTTACTCCCCTCTTGCAAAGTGTAGTCTCAGGAAGCGACACATGGCGGCCTCCACCAGCCTGGTATTGACATGGAAGGTGGCCATGCAGGAAGCGAAGATGCCTATGCACAACCAAAAGACATTCCATCCCTCGGGGTCCTCTTCGCTCCGGAGCGTACCGTCCCGGTACAACGTGTGCATGTAGGATGAGGACAAGCTGCCCACAAAGGCGATGCCGAGCTTAACCGGGAGGTAAGCCTGGCCCACTGGGGTGATGAGGTTCATGACGGCGAGAGTGGCGCAGGCGAAGAGCACTTGGGTTGGTAGTGCGCGGGAGTAGGGTTCGCGCGCTAAGGCACCAAAGCAGGGGTCGCCGGCCAACATGAAGCCGCAGTGAGTGACCCAGATGAACGTGTTGGCTGTTAGGCTAAGCATGGAATAGCTGGCCGAGGAGAGCCGCTCCCGGTATAGCAGTCTGACGAGTGCGAGGGAGAAGACCGCGAGTGGCATTATTTTGTACGTCGCCGCAGCGCAGCCCGCCTTTCCGACGATTTTGACGAAGAACAGGGCGAAGTGTGCCACCGAGCCATAGTCCAGCGCCCTCCAGAACAATGCCCGGCGTCGCCAGAGCTCAAAAAGCTCATGAAGCTCAACGGACGTGAAGCAAAAGTTAGTGCTAATCTCCTCGCCAGCTGTCATACCATCAGCGAGTTGCTGCACGCGCTGCCTGGCGAGATGGTACAAGTGGAGGCAAGCAGCGACGAGGAGGGACGCGACGACGAGGGACAGCAGTGTCAATTTGGAAACGGAGAGCCCCTGGTATAGAGATACGAAGGAAGCTGCCAAACCGAGAGCTGGATATTCTAGGAGTAGAGAGAGAGCTCGGTCCAGGGCGACGTAGAGTCGCATGGTGGGTGGGTGAGTGCAGGAAGCTGTGGCCGTTCCAAGTTCGCCCACCTCAACGTCGGGTCCACGGGCTCCTCCCCGAACGCATGCAGTGACGGGCAGCGGCGGTAAGTTTTAACCATCGGTCGACATGAGCAGCTCTTGCGCGTTCCCGCGCCTGCAAGTGCGAGACGTCGTGGAGAGGCTAACGGCGGAAGAGGGTACCTACCGGCTACCGGGTACTAATCAGACTTTCCAGCGATGCAATATTGACAAGCAGCCGAGCAAGGGCGGATTATTACTTGAGTGCCTGGGTGCTGCAGAGTCCTTATAACATGAATTGAACAGTCGTGGAAACCACCACTCCAAAGCACAGCGCACTGACTTGCCCTCCTGCCCTGCCCTGGTTCCCCTTCTTTCCCCCTGTCCTCGTTCCTGTGTGAACTTGCCGTACAACAGGAGCTGTACCTACAGTGACCAGGGCATAGAAACTACGACTCACAAAGCTGTGTTGCGCATGGGGCTCACTTATGCCACAGATGCAGATCACTTACAAGATTTGGTATTGGTAGCCGTTTTTATAAGTTAGGCCACCCTACACGCAACTGTGAGAGGGAATCGGGTGAATGGGTTTATGTGTGCGGTAGCTCTCGCAAAAGGCAGAAGGCGTGTACACAATATCGTTGCTTGTGCGATACACAACAAGGGTGCGGATATTATACTATCCGTGCGTCTGGATGTGCGCGCACGAACCGTTAGTGCCTCGGGGATATGTTATCATATCATACACACTCACAGTTTCAAGGTGCCATCCGCTTGTTACATTATGGCAACACACCGGGTGCTTGGCCTCACAGCGGAGCGCGCCTCTTATGTTCGGAAGTGTTCTTGGTGCAATGAGGCTCCCTAAGAGTCATGTGGGTCTTGACCTTCGTCGACGGTATCGGGCACCTCTATGTCGTGTGAGCGCTCCACAATTGCTATGCTTATGGACCACACCCCCCGGTGCCCGTGCTCTTGGTATGTCATCGAGCTCCGGGACTGGATTGTCCACGTGCTTGACGAGTTCATGCTTGAAGCGGGGGCTACTGAGGGACGGGACTTGCGGTTGGAGGTCCGCCGTATTCGGTCAGGAGCTTCTTGAGATCGTTATGGGGACGTGATTTGGTTAGACTTCATGGCTCCGCACCGTCATCTTGTCGTTGATGTGACGGTTACAAGTGCTCGCACGAACACCAATATTCCTCGTATAGGTGCTCGTCTCCCACTTCCGGGCGAACTTGGATTGGGAGCTCAACATGGCAAAAATGATGCGGAGCTCCGCACTTCTGCTTTACTTGGCACGCCTTCGGTTCAGTCTGTCCATAACTACTATCCCTTCGCTCTGGAGGATAGAGGCCGGTTGGCGCCGATGGCGATGGAGTTGGTTGATCGCTTGGCTATTTTGGTGCTAGTTCGTCGCTTCCTTGGCATGGGTGCCGCTGATTCTTGTTCTTTGCGCTATGACAATTATGTCCGTATAGAACACGCTATCCTACCGTCACTAAAGACAATAAGAAGATCCAAAGTACTACTAAAGTACTACTGACCCAAAAACACAGGGGATGGGTCGGTAGCTCGGATGAGCAACGCCGACCGTCATCGCTCCGGGCTTGGCCTCCCTATGAGCGATCGATAGGTGAGCACTTGGCCCGTTGGATGACGGGCACCGATCACCTCTCCCCACCTGAGCCTAGTTCACCCATGTCACTGGATCCGTAGGCACATCAGACGGTACACACTCCGAGGCGCAGCTTTCACAAATTTGAATTCAGTTCACATGACGGAATCTGCGCTACCCGCTTCACAAACACCTCGCGTACTACACGCAATACTACGACACCCCTACGGTCCGATAGATTACAAAAAACCCTCCCCACGGAGTCGGCGCACCACCGCGCGCCCCTCCGAGCGTCCGGACGTCCACACCCGACGCCCGCAGAAAACAAACCCAGGTCCCATCGGGCCTAGTCGTGTGCCGCCAACATACGTTGACCACCTCAACTCCACACTCCACCCACATACACATGCTACACACTTCATACATCGCAAACTACCCATCGACCACTATGTCTCTACCCTCAAACCTTCCGGATTCCTACAAGCATGTCCTCCTCAGGGATTGACCAGCGCCCCTTTTTGCGGACGACCACCTCGGCCCCCGGAGCCGCGTGGTGGGCCACCCACTCACCCCCTTCTTCACGGCCCCACAAATCCCAAACGCATACCACGCACTGAGCTCGCCCCTGGAACCCACCCCGGGTACATGACTTCATTCGCCCCTAGTCCTAACAGCCCCATCCTCCGCTCTCGACCTCGGACGGGCCGTTGACCTATCCGCCCGCGTGATCGACTCCTACCTCCTATCATGCTATTACTCCACCACCCCCCTTGACCTCGCCAGCTTCTGGCTCCACGGTGTTTTCCTCACTGATACTCCGGATTCATCGTACATGACCCTCTCCGCCTACTCTCTCGCTCGGCGCTGGCTACTCGAAAAAGTTCATTGAAATTGAAATTGAAATTGTTCACAACATGTGCCGGCAAACTGGGCCGACTGCTGTCTCTCGGGCCACTCTACTTCGCCATACATGACTTATTAGCAAGTTGGGCCCGGGTCTCTTCGACCAGGTACACCTATCGACACACCTAGCTTCACTGTGTGTCGACGTTCCTTGGGAGTTAAAAAACTGTAAGCAACCGCAGTAATTGCCACAGTCCCCCCGCCTAAGCAGTAACAGCGTAATAATTTTGTAATCAAGAAAACAGATCTAAAAATAAATCCACTTGTCGAGAAATGCAAAACTAAACTGCTGCTCGACCTTCACGATGCTCGGCCCGCTCCCACCGAACCGAGGTGCCGACCGGCCTAGGCCGGTCGGCGTTCGGGAGGGACGACGGGCCAACCTAATCTAGCTCCCGCGTGACTTCGGTCTTGCCGAAGATAGGAGGGGAAAGGCTGGCAAAAAACCCCTCCTCGCGCGGTCGCTCGTCGATCCCGCCGCCCCATCCCGTAAGCCCCGCCAAGGTCGCCGCCGCATCCGCCGACGCGACGGTCCTCCTTGTCGAGGTCCCCCGTCACCTCCAGGGCAAGTGGGGGGGACCGAGACACATAGACATAAAAATGCGCTCCTGCCTCCGCACCTGAATTTTCCCCGCTCATTTCCCCGGTTTTTTCTCTGTCTGGTACCCGGGTACCTGTTAGGTAGTCCGGCATGCGTCCGTACCCTCCCCCCCTCTTATGCGCGTCCACCTAGCAGACTTTGTTGAAACAGGGGCCTCCGCGCTCACCCGGGCCCCCCCGCAAGGGTCTCGTCTATCCGGTAGTGGGTATCGAGGAGGGGGGGGGGGATCAGGTCGCCGTAGCCGGATCCGTCGGGCCGCGGGTGCACGGAAATTAGTCAAAACCCTCCGTACGGGGTTCTCCGGCGGCGCCGACCCGGAGGGTCGTCGTCGCCAGATCTTGTCGCTCCGTCCTTCGCGACAGGCCTCCTTGCCGCCCTAGCCTACTCCTCCCCCCTCGGGAGATGTATCCTGTCGGCGTGGCGGCTCGCTAGTGAGCGCCCTACCCTGGTGCTGCTCCCCAACTAGCTCGACGCCGGGTACGGACATTATTTTAATTTTCCAAAAAAGCCCTCCGTACAGGGCTTTCCGGCGGCGGCCGATCCAGAGGATCTCCGCCGCCTCACATAGCCGCTCCTCCGCTTGCGACCGGCCACCGGCCTGTTCCAGGTCCTGCGTCCCTTCCTGAGAAGTGTCGACCGGCACATGGCTGGTCGGCGGCTAGCGAGCGCCCTTTCATGGCGCTACTTCCCGGCTGGCCACCACCAGCACCAACACCCGCCTCCCACCGCTGATCCGGCCGTACCCTCCTCGCAATCAAACGCTCCTGAAGTACAGGTCCCACCCCCTCGAGGTAGGACTGTCCTTAGTAGTATATGTACGCGAAAAAACATATCGGACGGGCCGAGCGGGAGATCTTGGCGCCGGTATCGCAGAGAAATTATTTTATTCAAAAGCCCTATGTACAGGGCTTTCCCGACAGCGGCTGATCCCGCGGATCGAGCTGTCGGCCCTCTTAGCCCCCTACCGTGCCAGGCCAGGCACGGCTACGGGGTTTCTAGCGCCCACCACGGGGAGGTGAGGGGATGCCGACGGGCCTGCGAGCGCACCCCCCTCCGGGGCCGCCGCCGCTGCGCCGCCGGCGGGCGCCGAAAAAGTTCATGCCTTAACCGACATCGCACCCCGCGTGAGAAATATAGTCGGTCGGGAACTCACCCATCGCGCTCGCTGGACGGCGTCCACCACTCGCACCACACACCCCGCCATGCCTCAGCAACACGACCGCACCCCCTTCTTGCCGAACTCTCAAACGGCCACCATGAAGTACGCCTGGACATCCCCACCTCTTGCGCAACGGTCGGCCTACTATTTCAACTTGCTTCACGCTAGCGTGAACTCCCGTCGGGAGGTCCCACGCCGCCCAGCGCCGCTATGATCCCCAACCTCACGACAACACTGAAACAAAAAAGACATCCCACCGTCACTAAAGACAGTAAAAAGATCCAAAGTACTACTAAAGTACTACTGAACCTCAAAAAACGGGGATGGGTCGGTAGCTCGAATGAGCAACGCCGATCGTCTTCGCTCTGGGCCTGGCCTCCCATCGAGCGCAAGACTGGTGGACAGGGCCGCTGAACAGCGTGTACCATTCACCTCTCCCCACCCGAGCCTAGCTCAAAATGGTCAGTGGATCCGTAGCGACACCAGACGGTACACACTCAAAGGCGCAGCTTCAAGGGATTTGAATTTCATCCCAACGACAGCTATCGCGCCATCCACTTCGAAAACCACACATGTACCCGTCAAAGTACTGCGGAACCCTCGCGATACACATCGCTTACAAAACACTTCTCTCCCAGAGGCCGGCGCGCTCTATCGCGCCCCTCCGAGCGTCCGGACGTCACTGTCCGCCGCCAACATCCATCAAACCCAGGTCCCATCAGGCCTGGTCGCGTGCTGCCAACACGCGCACTACTCTCAAACTTCGACTCCAAAAGCCACACACACATCAACTACTTATCCTCCACACTCGACATCCTGCTCGACTACCATGTCTTCAAACCCCACCCCCCCCCCCCACCTACAAACAGGTGCTCGTGAGGGATCCCCCGCTACACGGCCGCTTCACGGACTTATACCACCCCAGGAACAAACTCGCGGGTCACCCCTTGACCCCGTTCCTCTCGACCTCTCAACTTCCCCACCCCCAACAGATACTGGGAACACCTATGGACCCCCTCCCACTCCGTCGCGGACTCCAAACCCCCCTTGTCCTGTCCATCCCGCGGTCAACTGACAACCCCGGACAGGCCGACGACTTCTCCACCAGAACGATCGACACGCTCCTCCTTACAGGCCAGTACTCCACCACCCCCCCTCACATAGCCCGCTTCTGGCTCCATGGAGTCTTCATGCCGGACCCGCCGCACCCCGACCCGATCACATCCGCTTGCTCGGTGGCCCGTCGCTGGCTCCTCGAATGCGTCAACGACCTCACCGATCTCCCCAACCGCATCAAAAATATAATCGGCAAGGAACTCGTCCACCACACGCGCTGGTCAGCGAACTCCTCTCGCACACACCACCCAACAGCCCCGAAATGCGACGATCACACCCCCCTACCGGTCGAACTCCATTCGGGCTTCCAGGAGGTCTGCCTGGCTATCCCCACCTCCTGTATAACGGTAGGACTCCTGTACCAGTTAACTTCACACCAGCGTGAATTTAATTCGGCCGGTCCAGTGCCTCCCTCTCTCACCTCCTCCCCTTCACTATTGCGACAACTGAGTCAGCAGAAAATTCGCTTCCTCCGCGACGCCTCAGCTCCTGCAGTCTCAGGTCGTCGTGTGAAAATCCGATCCCCCCTGTTCTCCGGTATCACCGGCCAAGAGGTGATCGCCCTCCTACAGGACCTCCTCACTTCCGACCTCACAGCGGCTCTCACCTCAACCGGATCAGCCCCCTCGACTCACCCACAATGCAGACTAGAGGACCTCCCCGAACAAGCGCAGTTCATCCTTCAATTCGCGGACGCCATCCAACCGCTGGACACCCCAACCCCGATCGAGGCCGACCCCTCCTCATTCTGGGTGAATATCCTCCACCTGCCCAAGAATCCCATTCATTCACAATCCGGTCCTGTATCCCATCCCATTTTTTCATTCACACCCCCTGGAACCGTACCCCCTGACAATCACCTTCACACCATCACCATCACACCCCCCCCCGTCTCTGGCCTTGTTCCCGGCGTCTCATGGGCTGACACATGCCTCACCACAGTCCTGATACAGTCCCGCCACTCTCTCTCCCTCCCAAGCATACATCCCGACGGCACCATTCCCCCATCACACTGGCTACACACCCTCCTGTCCCAAACAGCCACCGAATACCTCACACACAACACACCCACAACCACCCCCCCCCCCCAACACCCCCCCAGCCTCTATCACTACACAACCCTGAAAAAGTTCCCGGATGGCTCATACTTTCGCTCACACCCCTCCAACTCCCCCACCATCACCACCAGCATACAAATCTCCCTCAGCCCCGAAATGTACTGCATCCTCATCTCAACCAACGGCACTATCACGGTCCCACTGACCCACACATACACCCATCGAGGCGCTCGCACTCAATCCTCCTGCTCCCTCATCATCACTCCACACCACTATTCCACGTTCGGTAAAGCCCGTCTCACAGACCCCATTTTCACCACCCCCCCCTCCCCACCCCCTCTCACCATCACTAAACGACACACACTTCACCGCAACCCCCCCGCCCTTCTC
>JAPMLY010002890.1:0-34461 GCA_026401115.1 Tetraselmis chui | reverse complement strand
ATGCCACCTCAAGCGTTGCCTCTACGGCCTTAAAAAGTCCCCCCGCGAGTTCAACATGCTACTCCGTGCATGGCTCGTCGACCATGGATGGCAACAATGCGTCTCCGACCCGTGCATATACATCTACCGTACCGGCCACGTTTTCGCCATGATCGCCATGTACGTCGATGACATTCCCGCGGCCTGCAATGATGCCACATGGCTCGCATCGTTCAAAGCTCAACTCGGAGCACGGTTCAAGATCAAGGACCTAGGCGACCTCTCCCAACTCCTCGGCATGCATATTACCCGCGATCGCTCCACGCGCCCAATCTCGCTCGACCAATCCAAGTACATGCGCGACATACTCGCCAAGTACGGCATGTCCGACTCTAAGTCGTCGTCACTTCCGATGGACCCGGGCTTTCTCGCCGGCCTCGCACACATGGACTCGCCCTATCTCACCGGGATGGCCAAGGACGTCTACCCCAGCCTCATAGGCAGCCTCTTGTACGCAGCCGTCCGAACGCGCCCCGATGTCTCCACGGCGTTGAGCATCCTCGGCTCCGCCCAAGCCTCACCCGCGGAAGCACACTTGCAGGCTCTGAAAAAGGTCCTCCGCTACCTTTATGGCACCATCGACATGCGCCTGACGTTGGGGGGGGGGGGCTAGACCACAGCCTCCTCCTCACATGCTTTGCCGACGCTGACTGGGCCAACGACAGCAACACCCGCAAGTCTCGCTCCGGCTATCTATTCACCCTCGGACGCGGGCCAATCAGTTACAAGTCCAAACAACATACTTGTGTGGCTCAATCCACATGTGAAGCCGAGTACTACTCTGCGGCTGACGCCACCAAGGAGGGACTCCACCTCCGACAACTCATGGGGGAAATCTTCAACTCTCCCATCACCGAAACCACCACCATCTGGGAGGACAACCAGAGCGCCATTGCATACTCCTAGAATGCCTTGGTCAACGAGAAGACTAAGCACATCGGTATGAAGTGGCACTTCCTCAAAGACCACGTGGAGCAGGGAACCATCAAGTTGAGGTACCTCCCCACTGACCAGATGGTGACTGACATGCTCACCAAACCCCTCCAAGGACCTGCACTGGCAAGACACCGAAGTGCGATCCTTGGAGGACAAGACCCAATGCAACGCTTCATCCCGTAGCTACCTTCAGGGGGAGTGTTGTAAGTAATACCGCATACGTACTAGTTGCAGGTAGCTATTGTAAGCTACTCTAGATATGATTAGTACATGTCTATATCGGACATACCGATAAAATGTTTGACTCGGTACATGGCTGTCACTAGGCTACAACTCTCTCACTTCTGTTATCCCGACACCACGCATGTAGGCTGGTTGTCTCTGTGACTGTCCCGCTTGCGTGATTGTGACTGTAACTACGTTTGCGTGAGTTATCTTCCACACGATGAGTGAAGTGGTGATGGTGTGGGTGAGAGTATGGGGTGTGCATGTGCCACTCATGATTGTAGGGATGATGTCCACCGGTGTGCCATGCTAGTGTGAGCGTAGTACATTTGCAAAGGGATAGTGTCTTCACTTGATGAGGTGATGGGCTGTGTCCTTAAGGTTATTGTCCGTGCAGTATTTCCATTCACCTATTTGAATCCTACAAATGGAGGAATATCGGCGGCGGGATGAGGTATGATTCACTACACGAGGTTCGACTAGTCTAATAACGTCAAGGTTGTGTGCTTGGGGTCTAAGTTGCGCGGGCAAACTGTCCTCTGGAAGGACAACGGGGCAACGAGTTAGGGAGGAACGGTCGAGACCTTCATCCGCATCCACTCTTCTAATGGGCATTTAATTGTGATGGTTGGAAGGTGTGTCAAGTTGAGGAAGTGGTTCGTGGGAGGTATTTGTTGTAAACGTTTTAGTGGGTTTGTTACCGAAGTCGGCGGTGATGGTCTCCTAACGGCCCCCGTTCGTTTGTTCTAGCTGAGTGAGTGGAGTTGTAATGCGCTATTTTGGCGGTCTTGCTAGCGACCCGACAAAGAGGGGAAGGTACCGGCCACGAGGCCATTACTAATTAACTGTCCGCGCACTGGGCATTTGAGATTTTTGTCCCAAGAGAGGAGGCGGGTGATTAGAGCGCCCCACGTGAGCTCCATTTTGTGCGCGAATTGTTTTTATAGGTGAGGCATGGTGTGTCGTTTGTGGATGAAGGTGAAATCTGCGCCATTGCGTCGGGCTGTGGCTAGTATCAACCAACCCAACCGCCATAGGCGCCAATCGCCCCCCATCCTCCGGAGCAAAGGGTAGTAGTCATGGACCGACTGAACCGAAGGCGCGTCAAGCAAAGCGGAAGGGCGGAGGTCCGCATCAAGTTTGCGTTGGTGATTTCCCAATGCAAGAATGCCCGGGAGTGGGAGACAAGCACCTATATGAGGAACATTGGTGTTCGTGCGAGCACTTGTGACCGTCACATCAACAACAACATGCAGACATACCAAAAATGAATTATTTGGGAGTTACATGAAGCGTAGAAACAGCAGGAAAGCCCTCTACAAGCGGATAACCCCCCCCCCCCCCCCCCCCCCCCCACGAACGGAATATAGTTTTCTGGTGGGTGGTATATGAGATTTACTTTTGACGAGGAAGCACGACGTATAGAAGGGAGATTGCATGGCGCTGCTCTTTGCGTAGCGCTCTGTGTCATCAACAGTCAATTGAACCCAGGGCGGTTGCAGAAAAGAAGAACGTCATTTCGTCAGGAGCAAAATGCATCCGCCACATACACAATGTTCACAGCTCAATTATTGAAGCAATTCTCAAAGCAAATATTGGCACAAACGCTCCTCCTCCCGGCAGCCCCACATGCTGCAAGACTCCATCCTGAAACCCCTCCTTGAACCAGCGAAGAAGCTGTGCGTAATGAGTGATCGCTATCCTTCCCATCGTTCGGTTCCAATGTGACCAATACAATGACGGACAAACTCGCCTTCACCCCACCTGCTGCATTGAGTGAAGGTGACCCCCCCCCCCCCCCCCCTCCCTAACCTGCAGTGCAGTCACCTGCTCACATGGTGCCATAACTACTTAGTCAATTCGAATTCCGCGGCTATGAGGATGTGGTCCGAAGGCTCCAAGAAGGTTGGCAGAGGGCCGCCGACGTCCTCCCGCTTGGGCAGCGGCTTCACAGCCACCGCCTTCATGAGGCCCTCCGCGCCAGGGGAGTAGAAGATGTAGTCAAGGCAGTCGATGAAGGGCGGCTCCTCCTTCACTTGCGCAAAGTTGGTGAAGTCGGGCTCCGCGCCGTTTACTTCCGCGTAGGCGCTGCGAAGGGGGACGGGGACTGTGGGGCGCCAGTCGTCCCACTCGCGCGGCGTCGGTAGATCGGCCTCATCCGCGGGCAGCTCCCCCTGCGTGAGCAGCTTGTAAGTGGAGTCGAGCGGCTTGATGTTGAAGTCGCCGCAGAGGACAAATGGGTTCTCGCCCGCCAGGCGGGACGCGTGTTGCGACGCGAGTGCGCAGTGGATGACCATCGCGGGCGGGAGGAAGAAGGCGCAGGGCATGTGGTAGGTGGCGACGCCGAAGACGGAGCTGGTGGCGCGACAGCGGAGGCGGAGGAACACGAGGGAGTTGAAGCGGCGCATGGAGAAGGACCACGGGTCTTCAGTCTTTCGAGGAGGTTGGCCGAAGACGAGGCGACGGAGGAGACCGAAGGGCGCTCGCACGGCGCGGCCCACCGGCGACAGCGCCCCCCTTAGTCGCGCGGGGAGGGAGCCGTCTTCCGGCTGCTTGGGCCACCGCTTGGTGTCGCTGAGCCGGCACAACTCTGCGTCCAGCAGCTCGTATTTACCGACGGGGTAGGCGATGCCGACGCCCATGTAGCCGTTGAAGTGGTTGCCGTAGTTGGAGTGGACGAAGGTGTAGCCGCGCTCGGCAAACCACACCTACACCGCGTTGGCATAGGCACATGAGTCGACCTGTGGGATAACACGTCTAAAATGAGAGTGAGTAAAAAGCTGCGCGATGTCGACGGCGGGAAAGCGAGTATGTGGCGAGGGTATGGGGTCACACGTGTAGCGGCCCGGTCCACGACAGGGACACCTCTTGCAGCGCCACGACACTGTCCTTGGATACCTCCGAGTGAAGCTGTTCCAGCACCGCAGATAGTCGGGTGGCGGGAACGAGCGCCTTTGGCTCACAGTTCCGGAAATATCCCGGACTGGCCAGGAAGGGGGAAAGCACGTTGTATGTGGCCACGCGGTGCGATCCCGCTTGAGCCGCAGGGGATACCCCCGCGAATACTTTCGCCAACATGGCGTGTGCTTTGGATCTGCAGGTTTCCCACGAAGTCCGGGGGAAGAGCCGGACAGCAGGCTAGAGGAGGGCTTCTGAGTGAGTTACTATTACTATTGTAGTCGCCCCAGCACGGAGGGTTGTTCTAGAGGTATAACATACCTGTCCCGCATCCCGGCCGGCGCCGGGGCGGGGGCGCGAAAAAAAAAAAACACCATCATCATCAGTGAATGAGTGCTTTTATTACTGAATGAATGCTTTTATTAGCGAATGAATGCTTTTAAGGACCCTTTATTGGTCGTTGGTTGGAGATTCCCTGTATCGTATAGCTTCATGTTGGTACCCGTACTCGTAAGGGTACCCAGGCGCGCAAATATATCTCTATACATCGTCATCGTCACCGCATGATATGTCAAAAATAATGGCGGTCATAGCCGGAGCGAAAATTAAACGTTATCTATCCGCAAGATCCCACAATGAAGTAGCACTGCTGGAAATTTAACAACGAAACGCACAATTTTCGCCGCTCCATCGCTACCATACCTGAACAGGCATGTTTATGTATTATTCCGCGCCCCTACCGGTACATAATCCTTCCATACCTACCGCCGCCGAAAATGCTCGCTGACGAGGCGGATGACTGCTGTTATTTGTTAGAGGATTGTATTTACCATTTCTTCGTGATTGATTAGAGGTAATTCGGTAGAGCATTTCTCTCCTCCTCGAGCACCCATGGCACATCTGAGTTGCTGGTCGTCTTGGCAGCGTTGTTGTAGCTCACGCGGGGAGAACAGAGCCTCTCGAACTGCGATATTGACCGAAAGGAGTCGGTTTCGAAGATTAGGCATGCTGTTGCTGTCGCGCGCCCAGTCAATACTGTCTCAGCCTAACCTTGCTGGAAGGTCTCGCCATCTGACTTTCGTACATCGCATCGCTTGCATTACCAACAGAGTGCCCCGGCACTCTGCTGCCGCGGCAAGTTTTGTCAGGAGATCATCGTTGCCACTTGCACGAACGGCATCCATCAAGGCTCATCGGTCAAGGTCTCTGGCTGTATCTTCTAACAAGATGGACCCGGCTTGGACAAGCGAGACGTTCTTCCTTGATGAGGTTTGTGTTACAAGCAGCCCACGACCTCCTCGAACTGCTTTTGAGTGCATTATCTGTCACTTTCACGCCTAATAAAGCGACCTCTCTTGAATATACGTCAGTGTTCCCGAGCTCTTTGCCAGGCCCAGTGATATACGTATTTCGTTTCCTATGTTGAGTGCTGTGATGTTGCTGTTTTTGCTTGTGCTGTGCGGGACACCTGTTTGCTGACGCTGACCCCTTTCCAGTTTGCCCAGCGGCAATGGGACGATCCCAACTACAGCGGCACACGAATCAGGTACAGCCTGCGGCACCGAATGGTAGCACCTCGCGTCCTTCAATTTTCAACCTGCAGCTGTCCCTATTGACTCTCCCCTGTGCCTCGCAGCTTCGACAAGGCCGAGTTCGTGGCACGCGTCCAGAAGGCGTACGAAGAGGGGGGCAAGCAGCTTGTTCCAGGCTACGCGCCTTTTTGTAAGCACGGTGAGTGACAGTCCTTTTTGTGGAGCCTGTTCCGGATGGGTAGTAGTGACGCGGTACGTTAGCACTGCGTCGTGTTGTGCACGCGCACCGCAGCTGAGTAAGCGCTGTGGTCACTGCGACGAATGCAGTTATCGTTCCAAACTTTGTGGGCGCCAAGGTGGGCTGCCTTAAGATCACGGACGAGAACAAGGACCTCCTCCGCTGCGGCTACTCTCGCAGACGCGCAGATGAGCTCGCAGTTCTTACGCGCTGGTTCCCAGAGTCACTCGTCGAGGTGATCCCTGTTTGGTCGTCAACCCTCGCTATGCACCCCTCTCTGATCCTTTAAAGCCTCCTGTTATTAACTTTATTTTGACGAACTCCGTAACCTCACTCAACCTAACACAATTCGCTCAACCTCCTTTCGGCTTCGTAGGTACCGGAGGCAAAGATGCTTGACGTCATTCTGTACTCCCGCGAGCAATTGATCCAAGAGTACCGGGCGCGGCTGGTACGGCCACCGTGCACTCGTGACGGCCTCCCTTCACGGACACGGTCTATCACCCACAAACCTATTTTATCCGGTAGTAGGTTGCAAACTATCGGCGTAATGTTCCTATTTTTTCAGGAGCGTCAGGGCGACAAGGTCGAGGACCCCGACCTTCCTCCGTCGCCGTGGGGCATTATCTCAATCAAGGTAACCGGCGCCGAACGACCAAACGTGTTCCTTCCTCGTCTGCCCTCCCTCGTTCTGATCTATTACCTTTTTTTGTGGTTGTGGTGGCGAACAGGCGCAGGACGAGGCCTTCGAGACCCCAATGCAGCCGATCACGATGATGCGGAATGCGCTGGGCAAGGAAGAGGGCGGCAGTGGGGTGCCACTAGAGCGCGAAAAGTATGAGGAGTCTACGGCCTACTGGCAGAACCACGCGCCTATTGTCGCAGGGGACATGCCAAGCGGCGACTGAGCGAGTTCAAATTCGACACAGCGGCGGTGTGAATATTAGTATCTGGTTAAGGTACATAAACTCTGCTGCTATACACTATCATACGCAAAGGGAGTGACTCCCATGTGACCACATCGTTTGCTCGATTCGTGGCACCAACGCCACTGCACGTCACTGCATGCCCTCACTGGCCTTTTGACCCACATGGTGTCAGGAAGACCGCCCCCTACGCCGCAGCCTGCAACTCTTCCAGCTCGGCCTTCAGCGATTTATTGGTCATCTTCAGAATGCGCTGCACCGCCTCCAGCTCCATCTTCCGCTGCATCAGGCACTCTTCCTCCTCCTCCCCCTCCCTCAACTCCCTCTTCAGCCTCTCGTTCTCCGCCGTCTTTACCTCAAGCGTGGCCTCTGTCTCCAGAATCTTCTGATACTGATCGTGGTACCTCTTCCGCGCGGCCTCGCGCTTCTTCTGCTTCACATGCTCCAGCCGTTCCTCAGCGCTCATCACCACGGCCGCCCGCTTCGCCTGCCGCTCCCCCGCCATCTCATCCCCTTTCTTCACCTCCACACGCCCCCTCTTCAACCCCTCCTTCGCCGCCCACGACCCTCCCGACTTCTCCACCACCTCATCCTCTCCCCCCTCCTGCGAAAACCGCGCACCACAATTGACGCGCTCCATCGCATCGTGCGCATCCGTCAAGAGCTGATGCACCTCACTCATCCTCCTACCCCCCAACGACGGCTGCCCGCCCCTGTCAAGCGCCCCTTCCTCCGCCAGTTTAGCCCCTTCCGCGCGCTCAGTCAGCATTCCTCCGTTCCCGAGGCCACCCCGCTTCTTGAACGCCCCCTCCTTGGCCATCCTGATCAGCTCCGCGCGGCCCCTCGCCATCGGTTCGCCCCCGCCCGTCGGGCCACGCTTCTCAAACGCCCCCTCCTGCGCCAACTTGATCAGCTCCGCGCGCCCCCTCGCCATCGGCTCGCCCCCGCCCGTCGGGCTACGCTTCTCAAACGCCCCCTCCTGCGCCAACTTGATCAGCTCCGCACGCCCCGCCACCATGGGGTCTGCCCTGGAGAAAGAGCCCCCACCGAGAGAAAAAGAATGTGACTTCTCCCGGCGGGGCAGCCCAGGCAAGAAGTCCCCCTTCGGGCTGTGCTTGCTGAACACGCCTTCCTTGGACAGCTTGATGAGCTCGGCACGACCCGCGGCGAGTTCGCTTTGAGGCGAGCTCTTCTTCTCGAACGCGCCCTCCTTCGCCAGCTTGATCAGCTCCTCGCGCGCCGCGGTGAGCGGGTCCGCACCCGACAGGCGAGACTTGCCGAAGAAGGAGCCGCCCTTTGAGAAGGAGCCGCCTTTGGTGAAGGAGCCGCCGCGGGATAGGGAGCCACCGCGGAAGCTGGAAGAGCCCAGCACTTTGGAGAAGGATGCGGCCTTGATCATCGCTGCCGGCAGGGAGTTGTTCAGGAAGCTGGGGCCGCGGAGCCAGCTGGGGTCGATGCTGGAGGGGAGCCTGAGGTCTGGCGCCTCCGGCAGCGCCTCCTGCTCTCCCTCCACCCCCACGCTCACGATAAGCTCCCCAATCGTCTGACCCTCGCGCTGCGCGGCATAAAATCCCTCCAGCCCGGAAAAGCTGTCCTTTGTGTTTTCCACCGTCGCGGGCTCAAAGTGGTCATTCTGCCACTCGGGCAGCTCGTCCTGGTTGAAGACCTCCTGGCGAAGCGCCTCTCGTCGCACGTCTACCTCCGACAACGGAACCCCTCGCTCTACGAAAAGTTTCTCCGACCCTCCGCCCCGTCCCTCCTGCGTCACGAGCTGCGCGAGATTCCCTCCGCCTCTACTCAAAGTCTGGCCACTTTGGTTGTGGAGCGGCAGCAACTGCTGCTGCTGCTGCTGCTGCTGCTGCTGCTGCTGCTGCTGTTGCTGGTAGTGTTGCTGGTGTTGCTGGTATTGTTGCTGGTGGTGGTATTGGTGGTGGTGGTGGTTTTGGTGTATGTGCTGGTGGTGGTTGTGGTTGAGCAGGTGGGGATCTGCACTGGGCAGCTCCTGCCCGCCTCGGATTACATCCCACGGGTGCGAAGGACCGGGTACCGGTTCCCGGTAGCGTGCCAGGGGGTCGTACTGGGAGTGGGGGTGGTGCTCAGGCTGGAAAGTGGCCCACCCCGCCGGGAGCTGCTGCTGTTGCTGCTGCTGCTGCTGTCGACCAACGGGGTGATGCGGGACGAAGCCAGCGAGTGCGCCGCGGCCGTCCAGCCAATCCGCCGCGGACCCCTCCCCCCACTCGCCGCCGCCTCTGAACCCGGAACGACCGTACATTGCCCCCCCTATTCTACCCCGCACCACCAACCCGTCTTCTCTTGTTCAGAGCCGACGGCGGCTTGGGCTGCCACGAGAGGGGGTTTCGAATCTGCTGGCACCCTCTCGTCGTGTACGAACTACGAACCGATACCGTAGCGCGCCGTGGCATGCCGTGGCCGAGCATATATGTAAAATGCATGATGCTCGTCGCCGGACAATATACACTCCTCCACAAATGTCTGGACAATTTTCGCACCTTCTCAATAAAAAAATGTAACTAGGTGTCGATTTTATTGACAAGTTTCTGAAATCCGTTAGGCAATGCTTTAGCGCCCAATAAGATGGAAGGCGCCGACAACTATGAGGGGCGAATTCGAGCACTGCCGAGCTGGTGTGCTTGAAGTTATCGCGCCCGCATCACCCGTGCGGCACGCCCTTTCAAACAGTCGCCGTGGCGCCGTGTTGGTTGGACGAAAAGAGTAACGGGCGCGCAACGCCGTAATATGAATGATGATGCGACGGTCGCACAAATAAAATGCATAGGCGACGGAGGGAGGAGGTGTTGGCCAGACGGCTGTGGGGAAACCGCACGAAATCGCGTATGTAGACTTACCACCGATATGCGCAGAACCCAAGGGCAAGCCGCTTTCGGCCACAATTTTCAAACGATCATAACCTACTTAAATCTGATCAAAAGAATGTGATCGGTATTTCAAAATAGGTACCGTTGGACGTGTCTTTTCAATGCGCGTCGAACGCATCTACTCCGGAGTTCAAACACCAACAAATCATTTTTTTGTGAATTATTATATTTTTCGAATTATTCCGGCAAAGTTGAGCCGCACTGCCAAGCAACACCCATCGAATTCGGCTCACCTCAGGAGGCGATTTGTGCGGGGTTTGTCGATACATGTTTACCAATTCTTCATTCCTACTGATTTCCGAGCCTAATTCCCGATGCGTATCACGGGGGGGTGTGGTTGGCACAAGCACATACCCAAGTAGCAATCCGAACACCACCGTCAACGTGATGCGTCCCTAACGGCCAAGCTGGACCTCGCCCCTTCCCTAAGCCCATCGCCCTCGCTTATTCACAGCGTGCAGTGTTTATCCAAGCATGCGTCATGTGGGGTTTTGCTCGCTTGCTTTCCAAAAACACCACCAATGCATGCGGCATGAACTTCCGTGCTCTATTCACACACCCGCAAACCAAACCTCGCGCATTGAACACGACACCCACGCCTTCATACCCCCTCCAAAAGTCCCCCCAAAAACCATCATGTGGAATGCGGAGTAACATGCAACTTAGTATGAGCGCTTGAACAATGCCCAAGCGTGGCGCTGAGAACGACGTGTGTAGTTCATACAAGTTCCCGGGAATTTATGGGCTTAATTCGACAAACTCCACCGACATCACCCGCTTTAAGCTGAGGTCTAACCACCCCGGATAAGTGCTTGCTTCTTGGCTCTCCTACGATTGAGTGGTACTCGGGTATCGTCGTGCTTGACGTGGTGAGAGGGGAGTGTGTTCTTAACTAGCTTATTATGTCTAACACAATGCATATCCGGACATTTGTGGAGGAGCGTATAGCGGCATGTACATGAGCTTCGATAGGCAACGAATAAAATCCAATCTATATATATATATAAGTATCAAAACATCAAACATCACCGGTTCCCAAATAATTATCAAAAAACAAACGCCGGTTCCCCAGCAGTGCCGGGACTATCAAATCCGCACAAATAACATGTAAGTTGCTTATAACATGTGGGCAAACACACCAAAGCAAACGCATGGACGGAAGAAAATGCGGAAACCACCCACCAACACAAGGAAAGCACGCAACAAGATAGGCATAGCCACCATACAAGGCGTTTTGAATGTAAGAGTTAAGATTCCCATAGAGACAAAAAAAGCGCTACTGGAACTCCATGCGAACTGCACCCAAGAAACAGCGACAAGAAGTTGAATGTACATGAAGTCCGAACAAGGGTTTTAGGCATGCTCGCCCCCCAAAGCTAGCAACGAAGACTCCGGACACATACAAGGGGCGCCCATGCCACGTCGCCAGCGAAAGACACCTAGAATTGCAAGCCTATCGACAAAAATAAGCTCCAACGCCCACGGGCAAGGCGACCGCCAATCTTTACAGCACTACCATACGCAACGCCTATTAAGTACAATTCGCCTTATTTTCTTTAAGTAGATAGGGTGCCGGACGTACAAAACGATGTTGTATAAGAGGTTAAGAAACCATGAAAATGAATATGGAATGAAGTACGACAACAATACCGAGTTAACAGTTGCTATCTCAAAGCATTCCCTATGATCATACCGCTAAATATCTTTGATTCTTAGGGTTTGCGCCGTGATCCGCTAATTCCAACCTCTTCATGAGCATCAACTTCACCGTCTAACTGTTCATCTAAGGGCACCGTACCTGGGTACGGTTAAGGCGTACCTGGGTACGGTTACACGGAAAATATAGCACAACCGCCAAGCTAGTCTCAATTGCCCAAATGAGTGGGTCGACGGGGTCTTAAGACCTATGTGGACCTACAACTATATGCTTTTCATCATCCAAGGTCAGGTGGTAAAGCGCGGTGTGGCGCATCATCAACAGAATATATTGTCGTCGCCATGGCGCTCCCCATCGGGTCCCGGGTTCAAATGCACCCAGACGGCCTCTCCGCACGTTTTTCGGGCCGATGGAAAGCCGCAAATCCATGTCAAAACCCTGACATTGCATATGTGACGGGGGTGGTGGTGGCCTTGAGCGGGGCGTGGGTGAAAGTGCGGTTTTCCGACTTCCATGCCGAAATATCGGGAGATCTAGGCGTCCGCCGCCACTGCCTCACCCTTGTGACCGCTACCGGGGGCGACTCCTCCGTATCCCCGGCGCCTACAGCCTCCCACGGGGTTGCATTAGCCAACGCCAACCTCTTGAGAGAGTTATTTGAGGGAGATGAGGACGAGGATTGTGGAGAGGACGACCCCCCCGCCGAGGCGTATGCCGACGACTATCCCGTACATGGTGGTTGGACGCCGGCAAAGGGCATCCATTGTCAGCGCACCAAGGATGGGAAGGGCCCTGTACGCCCTGGGCGGATGAAACTTGGTGGTAGCCCTGAAAAGTTCACCCCGTATGTCTTTTTTAAGGCTTTCTTGCCTTTAACCTTCCTGCTCTCGTGTCTTGAGGCTATGAACGTGGCGGTGGCGGATAGCAATTGCAAAGATTGCCCCCCGTTCACTCTCCCCGAACTACTTGTTTTCCTGGGCCTACTCATTCACGCCTCTCGGTTTCCGTTTTGCACCCATGAAGAGTTGTGGGGGTCAGAGAATACCTTAAACGATAAGGTTTCGTGCTCGTTCACATTTCGGAGCGTCATGTCGGCGACCAGATTCCGGCAATGGAAACGGTTTTTTTAGATGTCACACAGATTCGCTTGCGGGAACGCAACACGCGTTGTTTGCTCCATGTGCGATATACCTGTGTGCTCTAGCTCATCTACAATCAACACAGGATGCTTTGCAAAGCACATTAAGTGGCACTTGGGGCTTATCGACTGAAAATATTAGTTACAGGTATACATCTTTGGAACTTTGTAACTCTCGGCTCAATTGAGCAATTCACTGCACCACGACGTGCCTAAAACTGCAGCTTACGTTACTATTGGACATAAAGCAACTCAGCTGACGTGTTTTGTTGCTTACCTGAAGGTAACACTACGTGTCTGGTTGTCTCAGCTCTTGCATCACACAATATCGACCTACCTTGAGTTAATGTACTGGTATTGTCGGCCGCCGATGTGTGTTGTCGACCGCTTGCGAACGTACGCCCAAGCGGACCTTTGAGCCATACAATCCATAACAGCCTTCCTTAACCTCTTGGGCCATTGTATGACGACTGGCAAGGGAGCAGTCTGTGGGTTTGAGCAGTTAGGGTAGTTCTCCGTGCGAGTGGTAGAATGTGCGCGCTTAGATTGGGGATGTGCTCACATGAACTGGCGCGATTAGGTCAAGAAATGCTCCGAACATGAACCTCGTATGTCCAACCGATAGAATCGAGTGTTGGGCGTGTACGGTCAGAAGGATGGCGGAAAAGGCGGACATTTGGTACATTTCGCTAAGGGTCGACGGCTACCGTACCCGGGTACGGCTTGCCGATCTACAGTGCCCTCAGATGAACAGCTAAATTATACTCGTAAACAATTCTATATTCCCCACTTTTTGCAAACAAGTATGAAATATATTTTGTCGCTAGTCTACACGATGTATGCGCGGTATGGTCCCGCCGCATCGAGGGTGTGGATCAACAAAGCTGGCCAACCTGCGTTGGTCTAGTCGGGCATGCCTGACCTCTGCTCTTGGGCGACTCCGGTCGTGCCGGAGCTAGGGGGAAAGATAGGTAAACCTCCCCTACCACATGTCGTCGACGGACCCGACCCGATCCACGCACACCCCCGCCCGAGATAAACGTTGCTCATCCCGACGCAGCTCGCCACCTAGCATAGGCTTCATGACCCTTCGCTTGGGGGCGTGGAAGGAAAAGAAATCCATATTAGCAAGCGGTGTCTAGCTAGCGCTTTTGCCTCCGCGCCAGATTTTTCTCCTTTCCCCGGTCGATCTCCGCGTCTTTCCCACACATGTTCGATTCGTTGTATCCGCCCGTACTCTCCCCCGATGGGTAACGCTGCCAATGGGCTACCTTTCCGAGCAGTGCGTTGTCGCGATAATCACATGCACACTTCATGTGGCATTCATGTCGATAGGTGGATGCCGACTCGTTGAACCGTGCAGACACGTTCGGTATGGAAGGTAACTAGCGCATACGTAGTTACAGTCACAATCACGCAAATAGGACAGTCACATAGACATCCTGCCCGAGGCGTGGTGTTAGGACAATAGATGAATTGAGAGAGCTGCAGCCTAGCGACATCTATGTACCGAATCAAACAGAGTATCGGTGTGTCCGATCTAGACATGTACTAATCATATCTAAAATAGATGCTTAGAATAGCTATATGAAACTGATAACTAGAAGGCGCTACTTACAACACGACTAGGGGAGGGATTGGTCGAAAACATGGATTGGGGCGCTTTTCGAAAACGATGTTGGGTACGGACATAATCAACCAAAAGCCTTATGCACCGATTTTTTCGGCGGCGGTTGATTTAGGGGACCTCCGCCGCCAGATCGTGTCGCTCCCTCGGTTACGACCCTCCGCCGGCATGCGTAGCGTCTCGCCACGCCCCATGGGGAGACTCGAGTCACGTATGACCGGTTGGCAGCTAGCGAGCGCCATGCCCTAGCCTTGCTTCCCGGTTGTCCGCCACCCCGCCGCCAATTCCAACGCCCGCCGCGAGCTCGGATCCGCCCGTACACTCCTCGCCGCCAAAATAGTCATACGATACATGTCCCGTCCGCGAGCATGAGAGCCTCGAAAGGTAATATCGGACTAACCGAGCGGGAGATCTTGGCGTTGGTGTGCATACATTATTTCTAAAAGCCCGCCATCCGTACTTGGCTTTCCGATAGCTGTTGAGTCCGTGGATCGGAGCTGTCGCCTCGCCCCGCCTAACCCCCTACCGTGCCGTGCCCGGCACGGCAATAGGGTTACCATCGCCCACCACGAGTAAGGTGGGGTAAGAGCCGACGGGCATGCGAGCGCAACCCCCTCCGGGGCTGCTGACGAGTGGCGAGGTAAAATACAAATATTTATTGTGTATTAAGGCGTATTTTGGCGCCAATTTCCCCTCAACATATTGTTGGCGACGTTTTTAATTGTCACGTGATGATGATGAGGCCAAAAGATTATGAATATGATTATATGCCGACTCGAATCATGGGCTCCCACATTCTCGGTCGACCGGTAACTAACGTACTTGGCCACTAAACGCACCACGTGCGTGGGTGACGTGTGTTGGTAGGGGTACAAAATGAAAATAATTTACAACAAGACCAATAAAATTGATCGGTTGTTGTCTAATGCCCATCAGTGGCTCAGCCATTTAGGACGCTTCAGAACAAAGATTGGCCCGGGTACTCTTCGAATATGTTTACCTATTGACACACACATATTTACAATGTGTGCCGACGTTCCTCGGAGGTTAAAAGTTGTAAGCAAGCGCAGTAATTGCCACACTCCCCCCGCCTAAGCAGTAACGACATCAGAAATAATTTTGCAATCAAGAAGTCACATCTACAGATAATAGAGCCACTTGTCAAGAAATGCAAAATGAAAATGCTGCTCGACCTTCACGATGCACGACCCGCTCCCACCGAACCGGGGTGCCGACTAGCCTAGGCCGATCGGCGTTCGAGAGAGGCGACGGGCCAGTCTAACCTAGCTCGCGCGTGACTTCGGTCTTGCCGGAGAAAGGAGGGGAAAGGCTAGTGAAGAAATCCTCCTCACGCGGTCGCTCGTCGATCCCGCCGTCGCATCCCGTAAGCTCCGCTCAAGGTCGTAGCCGCTTCTCCCGTCTTGACTATTCTCCTAGTCGAGGTTTCCCGTCACCTCGAGGACATGTGAGGGGGACAAACACTACCACACACAAAAAGCTAGCGCTACTGCCGTTGCGCTGAAAGTTTTCCCGGCCATTTCCCCGGCTTTTTTATGTTTGGTACCTATTTGGAAAATCAGCCAGCGGCCGTACCCTCCACCCACCGATCGCGCGTCCGTCGAGCACCTTGGATCCGAGTGCGAGCCTCCGCGCTGATCCGGGCTCGCACTCTCTAATATTAGGCGTGCATGTCGATAGTGGGTAGCGGTGGGGTAGGGCATGGTCACCATTGCCGGATCCAAAAAGGCCGCGGGGGTGCGGAAATTATACCAACCCCCCGCACAGAGTCTTCCGGCGGCGGTTTATCTAGAGGATAACCCTGCCGCTAGACCTTGCCGCTCCTCCCGTCGCGACAGTCTTCCTAGCTAGTGGTTTCGTGCTGCCCCCCCTTGGGCCCGCTCGACGTCAACATGCCGGTCGAAGTGCAGCGAGCGCCCTTCTCTAGCGATGCTTCCCGGCTTTCCGCGGTCAGTTCCAACACTCTCAACCCGCCGGTGATCCGTCCGTACCCTCCTCGCCAAAAAGTAGACCGGTATTTCACATATACATGCCCCATCCCCCCAAATAGAACGGTAACTCAGGAGTATTCAATGGCGGAAAAACATATCGGACGGCCCGAGCGGGAGATCTTAGTGTTGGAGTACGGATGTTATGATTTTCAAACACCCTCCGTGCATGGCTTCTCAACATATGATGATCACGCGGATCGCAGCTCCCGGTACCCCGTTTAGCTCCCTACCGTGCTAGGCATGGCACGGCTGCATGGTTACCAGCGCCCACCGCGTGGAGGTGGAGGTAGGTGCCGACGGGCCTGCGAGCGCACCCCGCTCCGGAGGCCGCCGCCGGTTCGCCACTGGCGGGCGCCGCAAGGGCACAAGCCTCGAAGGCTACTCCTTGGTGTGTTCGTCGCAATCTGCGATTTTTAATGTATTTCGAAGTTTCGGAGTGCGTCATCGGCATGCGTTCTTCTGTGTTTTGGCGGCGGTGGGTTGTTGCTCGCGGTCGGGGCGGGAGAGCTTGTTGACCACCGAGTAACTATTTCGGAGTGAACCCTCGGGAACCGTGTCATTTTGTAGGACTATTCGCGTGGTGTAGCAAAAGCACGTTGTCATGCCGGTGCTTGCATGTATGGATGCATGCAGCGCGTGGGTGTCATCTTGGACGCAAAATGACGTGAATTGCCTCATTAAATATGTGTATTCGTTGTGAGTGCAAGACAATTCATTGTTTTGGCACGTCCAAGATATGTCATAGCACGGCGGTTAAGTCGTCGGGCATTGTTTCAGACCATGGGGTGCGGCTTGTCGGTTTCACGAGTGTGTAGCGCGCTCGTCACGTGCGGTGTGTGAACAATATGTGTGGGATGAGATGGGTCGCCGAAGAGGAGTGGTCGCTTGAGACCGCAGATTGGCACGTTGTTTTGCAATTTCATATAAATTCGGGAGTTATCCTCATAGGTCAAAAGGCACTCTCATGGCCGGCGCCCGTACATTTACTCGCCACAAATCTCACCTCGTGACTTCTTGGCTGCATTACCGAATTCGAAATTGAAATTGACTTACAATATATCGATGCACATTATGATTGTTGTTGCCGGGCCCGTTGTCGTTGCCAGTGCACAGTGAGCTTTAGCCGTGTTGGAGTTTGGAAGGTATGGTTACACGGGATGCCTAGCCGGCCCCGCTAGGGGGCCAGCAGTGGGGACAAAGGAAGTGAAAAGAGAGAGATGGCGGCCGGCAAAGGCACCGGCAGGGCCGGCCGACCGCCACTAACGGGGAAATAGAGTACCGCTATTAGTACAACACTAAGTACTAAGATAAGGACTAGCTACCTTGTACATAAGCACTAGGTAATGCAATGCTAGTGCTAACACTCCCCCTCAAGGTAGCTTAGGTCTTGTCGTCGCCCTTGCTTGTCTTTAAGGAAGGAGTCATCTTGGTCGTAGGCGTTGTTCTGGTAGCGGTATCTCAGGCCGGGTAGGTGACGCTACAGGTGCTCACAGGAACGGGATGCTACCGGCGAGTTGCCGACAATAAACTGGTCCAAATGTACTGCTTAATGTACTAGTCTGACATGTAGCGGGAAAACCGTCCACGGGCGAATTAGCTATCGCATGAGAGCGACCGGCGAGTGCGGGGAAAAGCCAACAGGGCTGCCACAAGCGTGTAGGCACTCGAAAAGAATAGTCGGGCGCTATCGTGTCGACTCCCCCCCCTTCGCCGTGGGCAAGGTTAGAACCTCGCTTTGTCAGATGAGCTTTGCGGCGTTGCCTCGGGAAAAAACAAAAACAGTACTATTTAAAGTACGCGCGGGCCGAATTTTCGCGAATCGGTTTGAATTTGATTTTGAAACCAGATCCGGTCGATAGCATCGGTGAGCTGTGAGCAGGGTGGTGTAGACAACCAACCTAGGGCGGCCATATGTGACCATGGGCGGCTGGTGTCGGTAGTGGTAGTTCAAGCGAGTATCTGGGTTGCACGCTCTTCTCCTTGGGTGGCGGAGGCGGTACTGCTAGCCTAGGGCGGCCACGGGGGACCTTGGGCGGCTAGCGTCGGTGTTGACTTCAGAGCGAGTATCTGGGTTGCACGCTCTTCTCCTACTTGGGGCTGCCGTATTTCGGAGGTCTGACTATCCCGGGTAACGTTGTGGGGGGCCCATAACCTGTTGGAGTTTGGAAGGTATGGTTACACGGGATGCCTAGCCGGCCCCGCTAGGGGGCCAGCAGTGGGGACAAAGGAAGTGAAAAGAGAGAGATGGCGGCCGGCAAAGGCACCGGCAGGGCCGGCCGACCGCCACTAACGGGGAAATAGAGTACCGCTATTAGTACAACACTAAGTACTAAGATAAGGACTAGCTACCTTGTACATAAGCACTAGGTAATGCAATGCTAGTGCTAACAAGCCGGGGCTTAACCAACTAACCCTTATCCATCCTTTCGGGTACAATCCCCCAAAGGAACAACACCCTTCCATCGCGCCATGGTTTGATGAACCGCCGTGGCATTTCTAGATGCTCGAAATATGCTTGTGGCAGGATTTTCCTTGCCAACATGGCTCAGCCAATTCCTTCTCCCCCACGGCTAGAGCTCGTCTTGCAAAAAATATTTATTAGTGTTAGGCAAGTGACTTTCGGAGGATGTCAGCTTCGTGCACAAGCTTCGCTTCGTTTGTTGTCATCGAGTTGGGCGTATATGTAGAAGACGCAATGTGGGATAATTGACCGAGCTAACCGAGGACCGCGTTGTCATTAACGGGATTTGCGTTGGTGAGTTGGCCTAGCTGCGCCCTAGCCCTTCTAATTATTGCAAATTTCCCTTGATTTTTAGAGTCTACATACGATGACCTTCGGCCCTCTAGAACATGTTGGCGTATGTTCTAGAGGTTCACTAACCTACGCCGACCTTCGGCCATTTTTTAGAGGGTACAATTTGACTCCTAGTCGCTAAATTCTTATATTGGTAAATATTGGGGTTTAACGGCTAGTGAACGTACCATGTTGAGTCCGTCAAAGGCAATGCGCGGAGACAACGCGTCACATGCGCACTAAAGTATTTGCGGCGGACGCCCACCTCCTTAACCTTTGAAGCCACTCCTCTAGTTGGTAGCAACCATATTCTGCCTTTGCGCTCGCCAATCGTCTCGCGCAACCCACCCACCCTTCTCTAATCAAGCGCAAAATAGGAATTGCATCTTTGAATAATTGGTGTTTTAGAGCATGTGTTTTTTCAAACTGCAATCATATCGTTTTTTGCGCATAATCTGACTGCCAATCCATAATCTGCGCGTGAGGCGCCGCTTGTCGCCTCCACGTGTTGCGTTCTCGGCGTGGCCTAGGAGTTTCCGTAGTTTGATTTGCTAGGTTTGTGCACAATGTAGTGCTTTCCTTTTGCCGTGCTTTGGATTCCGTGATCCTCTTGTCACTCTTGCCCTTCTGTTTCCCCTCCCACTTTCCCTGTCCGTGCTCATCTTGTTCTTCTTGTAACCAAAATCTGACTCCCAATCGGTAAACCAATACATATGATTTGCTTCGTGGTTTCCAATTGGTCATTGTAAATAATTCTGTATTACTTGCATGTACATTAGTATGTACAAGAAGGCGCTTCCATCGCTCGACTACGGTGCATCCTCAGCAGCGCGCGTGCCACGTCGTCGAAAGTGCCCGCGGAGCTCTAATCTTATAGTGTATGTACGATTTCAGTAAAGTCGCGAAATAACTTCGTCATATATTCGCTATTCAACCGACAGGCATCGGGTTACTCCGGATTTCCTATCTCCGGCGGCGCATTGGCCCCCGCACTGCCGCCGCACGAGTCGACCCTCGCCACCGCCCGACTCCTCGACTGCCCGCCCCTCCCAGTAGCACGACACTCTTACAATCTTAGATAGCTTTACCTGACAGCCCCTGTGTTTCGTTACGCTTTCGAAAAATGGCTTTTCTCGGTGCTGCCCTGACCCGGTTCGGTACGTCCTCCCCCGACCGCGGCCCATCCCCTCTTCGATCTCCGCTTCGAAGCCCATCCACCCGCACGTGGCCTCCGCCGGTTATCTCGGCTACGACCTCCGAAATCCTATGTCTGACTCGGCTACTGTATGGGAACACATTCGGGGACGCCATATTTTGCACGAGCGGAAGGCTGTGTCACGCCGACGGTTTCCCTCAGTTTCCAACAAGTCGCACTTCGCTTCGAAACCACCGTCCTCCTGTCAGCTGTCGGTGTATGGCGGTGGGCTGCGGCATGTGTGGTAGCTTGTGTGCCATTTGTGCTTTGCCTGCTGGGGGCTGGTGGTTTGCGGTGAAGGAGGCGTAGTGTGGGCTGAGGGAGACAGCGAGTGAGAGAGTGGTGTGTGTGTGTGTGTGTGTGTGTGTGTGTGTGTGTGTGTTCAGGTGCGAGCGTGTCGGGCGTTTCCCTTCAGAGCCGCCCTTCTGCTCGTGTGACCATGGCCCCCTGCCAAGTGAGCTCCGGCCCCCTCTGTCATCCTTGCCACACTGTCTTGGTCTTCATCCTTTTAATTTTTTCACGAGTAGTGAGGGGCAGCATGATGACAGTGCGCGGGGGCTGCGGCTGATGATGCGGTTGTGTGTTGGCTGTCGCTGCTACGGTGAAGGCGCCCGTGATTGAGTGCGCCAGCCGGCGTAACCCTAAGAAGGAGAAGGCTCAGCGCAACAGGAGGCGCTCCAACGAGCTGCGGAGGATGGTGCGTGCGCGCGTGGGATTTTTGGGAATCTGGCGGCTGTGTGTGTGTATGTTTATTTGGTTGTCACTACGTGTGAATTCATGTCTAATTATGTATGCATATCTTCGTGCGTGCGTGTGTGTGTGTGTGTGCGCGTGTGTGTATGTGACTGTGTGTGCGTGTGCATGTGATGTGTGCATGTCCGTATGTGTGAGTGTGTGTGTGTGTGTGTGTGTGTGTGTGTGTGTGTGTGTGTGTGTGTGTGTGTGTGTGTGTGTGCTGATAGTGATGCTGTAGCGAATGACGTTGTGTCTCTTGTATGCGGCTTTGGTGGCTGCAGAAGATGGCCAAGAGCGGCAACAAGCCGGGCTTCTTCCAGAGGCGCAACAACAACTCTCGGGAGGAGGAGAACAGCGTGTCGGAGGACTACATCAGCCCCTTCCAATACGACGCCCGCGGCGAGCCCCTCTCCTTCAACGAGAACTAAGCACCAACTCGCCATCGCGCAGCTCGCGGACTGTGCGCAATGTAATGAAGCGGTGCCGTTGTTGCTTCTGTATTATTGGTGAAGCTCCGGATTCGCATTACATTGCCATTGTCTCGGCCAAGTACTGAACCTCCGGGGAATCATGGATGCACACATTGAGTGACGGACACCATTCACGCCAGAGCCCCTCTCATCTTCAATTCGCGTGTTCATCATTCCTGTATCTGTGATGAGTGCATGTGGCGAGGATTTTCTTGGGGCTGTCCATGTTACCGTCATTGCCGTTCGCATGCAACCATTTCACACACGCACACACACGAGGGCGTCACTGGTCATAGGAATGTGTCGCGGGCATTCTACCGAGAATCCGTGGTGCAGCAACATGAATAGCGGCCATCCTTTGCTTTCAGATTTGTTGACATTTGAGCTGGTTTTGCACAGTTTATGCTATCACAGTCGATCGAGGTCGTGCTTGATGCATTATGACCACACTGGCCGCAGACCATCCATCACACGCAACGTGAGCGTGCATGGATGTACGAGGAGCTCAGTTATTTAGCCAAAATCAGAAATGAACGCGTCAAGATGTCATGGCGTGGTTCATTTGGAGACAGTGCAACGGAGTTTGTGTTTATGGAGCCCCTACTGTCGCTCCTTCCCTCTCAGTTTTAACTCCCTCTCCTTGTCCGCCGGTCTATAATGTTGCATGTAATTCGAGAAATTCCACAGTCCGTTTATCTATTGGAACAGGCAATTCAACTTTTTGAATCAATCGCCCCTCCGAAACCGGTGAGATACTACCGCTGATAGTCCTTACCCCCCATCCCTGTCTTCATTCGCGGGCTTTCAGTCTTCTTTCCCTGCCAAGCGTTTATGGGTTTGGCACAAGTCTTTACACCTTGAAAAATTCTTATGTTAACTGTGAATGTGTGTGTGTGCGCGCGCGTGCGTTGGTGTGTATACGCGTGTGTGTTTGTGCGTAAGTGGCAGTATATGTGCATATTTGTCTGCGTGTGTGCTTGTGGATTTATGGATGTTTCATGTAAATCAGTTTGTTCATTTTGTGTGTGTATATGTGTGTGTGTGTGTGTGTGTGTGTGTGTGTGTGTGTGTGTGTGTGTGTGTGTGTGTGTGTGTGTGCGTGTTCGTGTGCGCGCGTCAATATCAATTTATGTGCTTGTTTGTGGTTTTGCTTATATTGCGATTTTCTTGTTGTCTCCACACGGATGTGTAAGCCTTAGAAAAACGGCCACTATCAATATTGGCAGTGCCATCAAAACCAAAATTTGTGTTGCGATGCTTTTTCTCGTATTTTTGTTTTCCTGAAGTAGCATGTATTACTTCTAACTTAGTTTCCTCTTATTGTAGCTGCAGTTGCATGTTGTATCCGCAACAACCCGCTCTGTACATAGTATAAACACTCTTTGCAGACGACAAACTTTCCAAGCATTTGATTTCTAATTATTACCCCTACTATCAATTTGACATCTTGCATTTTGGTATACACTTTGATTTAGCTTTTCACGCCTTCAAGCACATTTGTCAATAATCAACTATAATTACAACGAAAGCAATGGAAACCACCAACAAAAGAAAGGGGAAAGGAAATAGGGAAGCCCGTGAATGAGTAGAAACGCACGCCATAGCATCATCACTTTTCAATAATATAGTAAGATTGATCTAAATCTACAGGTTTGCAACCCAACTCCCATGTTTACGGGTCAATAGCCTCCGCGGTTAATCTTACCATTAATAACGGCGCGTCGTACCTCCATGCCAACTAAGTCGCACTCGCAGAAAGGCGCAACCAACCACATGATGACCTCCCCAACGGTCATGAACTTTAGAATAACGGCCCACTGAGCAGTTTTTGGCAGCTAACGCTGCTTTGCTAGCCCAATGTTAAGGTTCAACAACAACACCCGCTAATGAGAATCAACAACGATCCATCCCCGCCGACGCGACGCTAACGACGGAGGGTGGTAAAGAGGCCCCTTAGCCCCCTATCGACATGTTGCAAGACGACCACGAACCAACGGAGCTCGAGTTAGGTGACTTTGCCTACTACGGCAAAGTCGCCCATGCCGGTCCGGAGCGCCCCCCGCGCGACAACGACGAGCCCCACCACTAGACACTAACAGACGACATGGCAAGAGCCCTTATTAGCTAGAAGAAGACAAAGTCGGCCTACGACGAATGCCTCAACGTAGAGTGATGTGCCTTCTTCGACATGTGCGCCAGCGCGGCAATTAGAGAGGGCATGGACGCGCTTTCGACCACGCGACCTCTATCGCCGGAGCATGCAGCGGCGGATGCTCTTACAAAAGCGAGTAATCGCACCCACAATGCGATGGAGGAAGCCGCCCGTACTAGGTTTGGCTTCCTCCGCCTCACCAAGGGCGGACATGCGAGCACCGATTCGGACCGTGTCTTCGCAAAGCTCGCGCACATACGTTTTTGCCGCCCACGACCTACCACGATCTTGGGCCCATTGGATGCGTTGCGCCAAACGTTCGTCGACCGCATATTGGACGTCAACATGTATGCCGCAAGAAAGGCAACCACATGGGTTGCATTTGCCAAGATCACGCCAACCAAGCCCCCCTAGCCGGACGCCAAGGCCCGGAAAGCAGCCGCCGACAACCGCGAGGCAACAACAACGGGAGCAACGGCATCCCAAGCCAACCCTAGCGCCAAGCCCATGGACCCTACGCGCCAACCACCCAAGAAATGACGGTGTGGCCCGCCGCGCTGATTCATGCTTCCCTACACCTTCGTTCATGCGACATCGCATATGCGAAGATGGCGCGGGAGTGGGAGCCAATCGGCGCGAGAGGAGGAATCGTAAATTGGATTCGCCACGGCGTCCGAGTCAATGAAATGAACATTACTTACAACAATATCGGGTGAAACCGGGTGATGCCTTTGGGCCCTTCCAACAGCGCCATCTAGGATATATAAGCCGGGGCTAGACCGTGAACCACTTATCCCAACCTCTGCAATGGAAGTGGCGATACCGTCTATAACATACACGTGAACATTTTTCATTTTCTTTTGCTATAAGTATTTTTTCATTGCATGCGGTATGAAACATAAAATGTCGCTCTTCTCCATGATACGCGACTTACTCCAACCGCCGAACCGTGGCGGGGGTGCTAATCAGCCAATCTGATCAGCATGCGCTTGTCGAGTCGGGCCAACCTTACTTTTGCTCTTGTGCGTCTCCGGTCGTGCCAGAGCTCGGGGGGAAAGGCGTGCGAAGAAACCCCCCGCTCAGGTCGTCGACGGTCCCTTCTCGATCCACGCACACCCACTTCCGAGATAATCGTTGCTCCTCCCGTTGCAACTCACCACCTAGCCTAGTTTTCCCTCCGCTTCCTTTGGGGGCCGGAAAGAAGAGAATACCTAAGTCTCAGACGGTGTCCGGCTAGCGCTCTTGCCCCCGTGCCATAGTTTTTCTATATCCCCTGTCCGTCGCCGTTTGTTTTCCAACACTTGTCAAATCCCGCTTTGGCCGTCCGTACCCCCCCAGTGGTCTACGATGTTAAGGGGCCGCCTATACGAGGAGTGTGCCGTTGAGATAACCCTAGGCACACTGCATGAGGCAGCCTATCAATAAGTGGGTACCAACCTGGGGAGGGGTTGGACGAACACATGGATCGAGTCGCTCCTCCGCAAAATATGTTGGATATGGAAATATTTATTCTAAAACCCCCCGTACCGGGGTTTTTCGGCGGCAGATGATCCAGTGGGCCTCCGCCGCCATGCCGTGTCGCTCTTCCGGCTGCGACCCTTCACCGGCATGCGCAACCTCTCGCCTAGCCCCAAGGGGAGAGTCGAGTTCCACAAGGTTGGTCGGCTGTCATCGAGCGCCATGCCTTGGCGGTGCTTCTTGGCTTTCCGCCGCTAGCACCAACGCCTACTTCCAACTCATAGCCGTCCGTACTCTCGTCGCCACAAAACGATCCCTCAGATATAGGTCCCGCCCGCGCAAAAATTGTATGCAAGGAGTATTAAGCCTTGAAAAGAGATATATCGGACTATACGAGCCGGAGATTCTGGCGTTGGGGTACATATAGTATCTTTAAAAGCCCTCCGTATCGAGGCTCCTCGACAGCTCCAAATTTGCGGATCGCAGCCGCCAAATTTCACTCCGCCTAGCCCCCAACCGTGCCAATAAGCATGACATGGCTATAGGGTTACCTGCGCACACCACGAGGAGGTGGGTGTGAGTGCCGACGGGCCAGCGCGCGCAACCCCCTCCGGGGCCGGCGAAGTTGCGCCATCGGCTGGCGTCGTGCGAGTCAAGTTCAAGCGCAACGTGCGCCCGCGCCCGTTCAACCATTGCATTTCTATGCACGACGCAACACCCACCCAACCAGAATTCCTCTCAATAGAGCTCCCACGTATCGAAGCGTGCTGAGCATGGGAGAGCGCGCATAACCCTTGCTACATGTCCCGCATTTTTCTAGTCCCGAAGCCCGGCATGAATCACTGACGTTTGATTATCTACCTACGAGAACTCAACAACTATCGTTCCGACTTCAACTTGACGTGCGCGACGCTAATAGACTTGCGCTGCCTTTCCCTCCTAGGATATTACTTCGTCTCCCTCGACCTCACGGACCGCTACTACACCCTCGGCATAAGCGAGGAAGACCGCGACTACTTCACGGTCAACTACCAAGGCGAGCTCTAGCGACTACTGCACTACCAACTTCGTCCGCCGCCCAACCAATCCTTCACCATCGTCAGCCCATGCGCTACGCCGACCATCTTGACGCTTCATCCTTCGTAACACCCGTTCGCGCAGCACTCGTATCTTCCCCTACATGAATGAGTTTGTTTTCCTCACAGACTCCTACCATGCAACCCTGTTGCTCCGAACTTGCGTCGACGCGCTACTCACACACCTATGCCTTCTCCGCAACCCCAAGACAAACATCTGGATTCCCACCCTATTGAACCATGCAAACACAGTTAGTGTGGAAGATAACTTACGCAAACGTAGTTACAGCCACAGTCCCGCAAACGGAACAGTTACGGCGACAACCAGCCTACATGCGTGGTGTCGGGACAACAGAAGTGTTAGAGCTGTAGCCTAGCGACAGCTCTGTACCGAGTCAAACAGTTTATCGGTATGTCCGATCTAGACATGTACTAATCATATCTAGAGTAGCTTACAATAGCTATCTGCAACTAATACGTATACGGTATTACTTACAACACTCCCCCTGAAGGTAGCTACGGGATGAAGCGTTGCATTGGGTCTTGTCCTCCAATGATCGCACTTCGGTGTCTTGCTAGTGCAGGTCCTGGGAGGAGTTTGGTGAGCATGTCAGCCACCATCTGGTCAGTGGGGAGGTACCTCAACTTGATGGTCCCTTGCTCCACGTGGTCTTTGAGGAAGTGCCACTTCAGGCCGATGTGTTTAGTCTTCTCGCCGACCAAGGCATTCACGGAGTATGCAATGGCGCTTTGGTTGTCCTCCCAGATGCCTGCAAGTGTGCCTCGGTGGGTGAGGCTTGGGCAGAGCCGAGGATGCTCAACGCCGTGGAGACATCGGGGCGTGTACAAACGGCTGCGTACTGGAGGCTGCCCAGGAGGCTGGGGTAGACGTCCTTGGCCACCCCTGTGAGAGAGGGCGAATTCAAGTATGCGAGGCCGGCGAGAAAGCCCGGGTCCATCGGAAGTGACGACGGCTTAGAGTCGGACATGCCGTACTTGGCGAGGATGTCGCGCATGTACTTGGACTGGTCCAGCGAGATCGTGCGCGTGGAGCGATCGCGGGTAATGTGCATGCCGAGGAGTTGGGAGAGGTCGCCTAGGTCCTTGATCTTGAACCGTGCTCCGAGTTGGGCTTTGAACGATGCGAGCCAAGTGGCATCATTGCAGGCCGCGGGAATGTCATCGACGTACATGGCGATCATGGCGAAAACGTGGCCGGTGCGGAAGATGTAGATGCACGGGTCGGAGACGCATTGTTGCCATCCATGGTCGACGAGCCATGCACGAAGTAGCATGTTGAACTCGCGGGGGGACTGCTTAAGGCCGTAGAGGCAGCGCTTGAGGTGACAAACCTTGGACGTTCCATCGGTGAAGCCGAGGGGCTGGCGGATGTACACATCCTCCCGGATGGGGGCGTAGAGAAACGCTGTGTCGATGTCAAGCTGGCAGAGTTCAAGGTCGCGGGCGGCTGCGATGGTTAGGAAGAGACGCAGGCTGGCCATGCGGATGACCGGGGAGAAGGTCTCCGTGTAGTCCAGTCCGGCGCGTTGACTGCACCCCTTGGCGACGAACCGCGCTTTGAAGCGGGAGACGTCGCCGGCTGTATCCGACTTGACTTTGAAGATCCACATGATGTTGACGACCATGCGGCCTGGGGGGAGGTCCACAAGGTCCCACGTGCCGTTGCTGATGAGGGAGGAATACTCTGTTGCATAGCGGCTTGCCATTGGGGGGCTTGGGCGCTGTCCAGCGCAGCCCTGTAGGATTTTGGTTCCACACACTCTCGGGCGGAGAGGAGGGCGACGGCGGTAGAGGACGTGCCGGCAGGTGTGTGTGGGGGACCCGTGACAAGGTCGGGGACGTGAGGGTGCTCAAATATGTCCTCGTGAGCTGTGCCTTGTTCAGGATCACAACACGCCGTTACGAGGGTCGGTGGGTAGCCGGACAGGTGGGCAACCATATCGCCGTAGCGAATGGGGTGGGAGCGGAGCCGAGCATGGCGAGGGGCTGCCGGGGGGGGTAGGGGTGTGGGTAATGTGAGGTCAATGGGGTGGGATAGGGGTGAGTCTGCGGGTACGTCGTCCGAAGAGTCGGTGATGGCCGAGTCGACGGAGGGTTGTGTGTCGAAGCCTGGGGTGTCTTCCTGAAAGACAACATGTACGGAAGTGGTGATGCGACGCGTTTCCGGATTGTAGACACGATACCCAGGTGCGTCAGGGGGATAGCCCACCATGACGCCGCGAAATGCTTTTTCACTGAGTTTCCGACGTTGTTTGTCGGGGACCTTGGCGAAAACGGCGCAGCCGAAGACGCGGAACTTGGAGGCGTCGGGCACCGACGACGTAAGGAGTGTGAGGGGGACGCCCCCATTAGGTCCGACCGAGCGACTGTACGTGCGGTTGCGAAGGTACACAACAGTGCTGACAGCGCACGACCACATGGAGTTGGGAACGGCCATGTTGTGGAGCATCGCCGATGCATTGTCCCGGATAGTGCGCCAGGGACGTTCGGCCTTGCCGAGCATGTGGTGGGCGTATGGGGCAGAGAACTGCACCCCGACGCCGAGGTGTGCGCACATCCGGCGAGTGACAGCGGCTTCAAACACAGAGTCTGAGTCAAATTTGAGGACCGGTGCGAACGCGCCCGTCTGGGAGTGATGGCGGGCATGCATGTGTTTGATGTCCAAGAGGATGGTTTCCAATTCCGAACATGCGTCGTCTTTAGACTTAAGGAACCGCACCCACATGTAGTTGGTGTGGTGGTCGATGACGAGCAAGCAGTAACGGAGGCCATGTGGGGAGGGGACATTGACCGGGCCCCAGAGGTCAGCGGACAGGTTGAGGAGGGGGTGGGATGGCTTCGCGCAAGCGGTTGTGTTGCGTGGTGCAGCTGTGGCTTTGTGAAGTAAGCAAGAGTCGCAAGAAACTTTGGTTACAACGCTAGTTAACACAGGGCTAGTCGGGACACCGTGATTATGCTGGGCCTGAAGGCTTTGCATGTTGAGGTGGCCAAATCGACGGTGCCATAGGACGGGATCACACTGGGCAGTAAGGGCAACCTGAGGTGAGGGGTCAAGTGCCGCCGGTGCGGATGGGCTTGAAGGGAGGTCCGGCTGGTGGGGAAGGAGGTAGAGACCGTTTCCGGACGGTTCTAGCACACCCATGCCTGTGGGTACCAAAAGCAAACCAGTGTCAGAGTTGGAGGGGAATATGAATTCACATCCGCTGTGAGTTTGCATCCAGCTGACACTAAGTAGTCTGCCGATACGCTGTGCGGAGCGAGATGATAGGTCAGGGGTGTAGAGTGCATACACAGTGCGGTGAATGAGCTGGCCAGAGGCAAGTCTGACAGAAATTCGCACTGAGCCACTGCCCTTAACGTCAACGCCGACACCGCCCACGCGAGAGGGAGCGGAGGGGGGCGTGAATTTCACGAAGTCATCTCGGAACGCAGTGAGGTTAATCGAGCAGGCGGAATCAACGACCCAAAACTTTGACAGGTTACGACCCGGGGCGAGGGAAGAGGAGAATGCCACAGAGCTGAATGGGACACTCACCTCGTCGTCAGCGTAGTCATCAGCGCAGTCCTCGAGGGTGGGTAGGCAGTCGGTGTCATCGGCGGGGGCGTCGTCGGCAGGGACGTCGCTCAGCAGCGCAGCGTGAGCAGAGGGGGTGCCGTCGGCGGCGCCGTACTTCTGGACTGTCAGCCTACGCTTGGCGAGATTCCACTTAAGGATATCGTCATCCGTGGCAGTGCAGGCGGACATGAGATGGTTGAGGCTGCCACAAACGCCACACTTGTTGGGTCGATGGCCGCGAGGGTTACGGTGTGGTGGGCCTCGACCGCTGTGCGAGCCGCGGCCCGCAGCGACGAACGCGGAGATGGGAGGGGGTGATATGGCCGGAGCGGGTGTGTCCGGAGCAGGGTCGTCGTCCATGTTGTGCGCAAGGTGGAGAATGTTGGCCATCACTTCATCAGCCGACATGATGTAGTCCGTGTCAAAGGCGTTGATGACGCATTGCTTCGCCTGACCGTGTGGGCCGCTGCTGGAAATACCGCGCAGCATGAGGAGACCGAGGTGGTGGGGGTGGATGGCAACGGAGCCATCAACCAATTGGCATGTGTCGTTGTAGTCGTCAAAGGTCTGGCGCATGTAGTGGACATAGTCACTGAGTGACTGACCAGGGCGCTGTCTGACCGTCAGGTTGTCCAGGAGGGACAAGGAGCGAGCAAAAGACCGACAGTCGAGGCGAACACAAAGGATGTCCCACGCGGCAGCGGCGCAGTCAGGGCGTGCTGGAGAAACGCATTTCATCGCTTGGTCAGCGCGCTTATTCGCGCTGGCTGCATGGAGAAGCAGCGTGTAGGCGTAGTGTTGCGCTTGTTCGTCGAGCCAGACGCCGGAGTCGCGGATGGCCAGCTGTGGAATGAGGTAAGCGGCCTTGATGGAGAGGAAATTAAAGAAGGTCCTCTTCCATTACTTAAAGTCCGTGGTCGGGCACATGACGAGGACCGACATCTTCATGGCCCGGTTGAGGGCGTCCTTGTCGAAGCCGGGGGCTTCGTGAGCCGCTCGGTTGATGACCACCGGGTCAATAGTGGGGCGACGACGGCCACGGGTGGCGGGGTCGCCATGTTGGACTGGGGGAGAGTGCCGGCCATGAAAGGGAGGAGGTGGGCCACCGGGAAAGGGAGAGCGGCCGGCCATGGGACGCGGCGGGCCGTACGAGTGCGTGTGGTCACGGTAGGGGGGGACGAGGTGAGAGGGCGCCTCCGGGATATGAGGGCCGGGGTGGTGAAGGGCATATCCGGCGGGGGGGGAGGTGGGAGGGGGGAGGGGGGAGGGGGGAGGTGGTGGGAGGTGATCAACCCGGATGGCGTGACGCGAGGGGTCGTGGTGCGCTTCGGCACGCGAGGGCTCGCGGGGCGCATCGTGACGGCGATGTGCGACTGTGGGGTCGCCAACAGGAGCTGCAGGAGTAGCAGCAGCAAAGAATGTTGCTGCGTCCGGGGGTACGTAACCATGCTGGGGATGTTCAAGCAGATGGAGGGTGTGGCCGTCGTGGCTGTCCCGGACGGGTTCGAGGTGAGCATCGTGGCGGCGCTGAGCTACAGGGGGGTGCGGATTAGCACCCGTTGCAGCAACAACACCCTCGGCCGACTGCGAGTCGAGACGAGCTGTTATGCGCGCCACTTGCGCAACGAGCAGCGCGAGAGTATGCGGGGGGTGATCGAGGTTGCTCTGATGAGAGCCTGACTCAGGGGAGTCAGGAGGTGAAACAGGCGGAGTTTTCGGCGCCATTTCGACAGAGGGCGAAAAAGAAAGAGCGGAATAAAAAACAGGCAGCGGTAAAAGCCGCTAGCCGGACTCGTGCCTAACAGCGGTATGCAAAGAGACGGCCTGATGCCCGCCGACCCCTCGGCATGTAGCCCCGGGGTGTCTCAGAGCACCTTCTCTGTATCCTCCACCCAGTGTGGGGCACAAGTCGAGGCCAAGGCCAAGACAGGTGGAGCGCTGCGCTGGTGGCTGATTCGCTAGGATAATATAAAAATGAAAAAGGTAAGCTACGGCTGGCGTGCAACCTGTGGATGCGTATTCACCCGATGGTGCGCCCCCCCGTTCTCCAGCTTGGACCTGTGTGCACCCTGTCCACAAACGACGAGTGCGTCGGTGTGGGTGGCTGGCTATCTCCGTCGGGTGGCTGACTTAAGAGGGGTGGTGGCGGGTTTTAAATTGCAGTTTATACTGGCGATACCGCCGACTACAAGTTGAAAGTACTAGGTGTCTAGATAAACTTGCCTTCTGCGGGAGAGCTGTCGATCGCAGCTCGCCGAACCATGTTGTCGCGCCTGAGTGACGTGAGGCGAGGGCCCATAACATGTTAATCCATGTACACATGTTATGGGCCCTCTGCGTTTACGTGGGGTTTACTAGGGCACCGGCCGGAGTTTGTCCATTAAGGGGGAGTGTTTACATATCCCTCCGTAGGACTTCTAATGGACATATGTGTACGCTAGACTCCGGGGGAGTCTTGGCCCTCCACCTATAGGTGTTCGCTATAGGTGTTCGCCGCTCAGCGATGCGATGCGATGGGTTCATATACACAATATGTTCCTATCGGGTACCGACTTTTGGCGGTACTTGGATAAGGCGTACACCTCCGTTCCGGGAAGCGGCGGTTCTATCCCCCTTCATGCCATTCCGTGTGTACATGGATTAACACACCCATGTTGGCGACCACCTCGGCCTCGCCGTTTATTAAACGGAAGGAGGATTTCGAACACCACTGGATAAGCTGCTCACCCTCCCCCTACAAGCATGTTCTTTGCTCAATTAATCTACCTCGCCATAACGCCCGTCCGTTTTTTCTGCGAGAACTCCACACCGTACTTGTTATACGCCATGGTTGGGGGGGGGGGGGGGGGGGCGAGTCCGACTAGCCCACTAGCTACGACGATACCTCGAATGGTGGCTCACCGCCCTTTCAAACACCACCAAACACGGCGCCCTACTTGCCAAAGCCGTCTCCGAATAGGCGGACTTCTCATTCCACACCAAATGCACCGCCCTCACCCACATTCAATTCACACACAAACAATAATTTCATGCGGGGAATTCACAACACCCGCCTCCTTGCGCACAACCCCACCATGTGTTGCCCCATGTGTGGACATTTCACCAGTAGCGGTCAAATGGCGGGTAACTCTCCCTCCATATGAGTCCTCCAACAAGAGAGATACAACATCGCCTTGCAGTTGCTCCTCTCCCTACTAAAACAACACAATGGCGGCCGATGGGAAACTATCACTTCGGACTTCGGTAATAAACCTTTTAAATCCTTTGCCTCCCCCATCATCATCAACACCCCCTTTGAATGCCACTTGCCACCATGCACTGGCATGCCTACCCCTATTGTTCATGCCGACGAAGGCATATCCCCCGACTTCCTCACATTATGCCCCGCTGTCCTCCCCGACGAACTTTTTCCTCCCTCACTCACACCCCCCGCCCACAAACCCGGCTTCATCCGCCTCCTCGAACCCGAATTCATCGGACACTCGAACAACAAGTGCCGTGGCTCCCCGATTAGAAAGACTCAAGTTGGACAATTTAAGTGCTGCACCAATACTAGCCTCTCACACACTGCACAACTCATCCGAGACAAATACACCCCGCTGACCAACGCTCTCCGCAGTCACTTGCCCGGTACTGCCATAGACGTCCTCTCCATCGTCATGAGCCGGATCGCCCCCCCTCCCCCCTCCGCCCCACACACACATCCACCATCAATAGCTTCACCTCCCTCCTCACACTCCGCACTGACCCCCTTATAAACTCATCTCTAATACACGCCTCGACACCACCCGCATCATGTCACAACTTCACATTCATACTGTTCAATGGCTAAACCACCTCCTACTCATCTACCGCCTTAAATCCCGCATAACTACACACCGCCCCTCACCTCACCACAACCGCGCCTAACCTTGATGCACTACCACCATCGCCACGCATCGCACATCGCCCCGGGGAGAGAGTAACAATCCCCAAAATCATTCTTGGAGAGGTAGGACTAGGAGGTTTACGGTCAAGCCCCGGCTTGTAAGTTCCCTTGCTGGCGGAGGTGGGAGGGCCCAAAGGCAGCTGCCGGTTTCATCCGGTACATGTTGTAAGAAATTTCATTTCAATTTCAATTAGTGGCTCACCGTCCCCAACAAGCACAACGGTCGCTCCATCTACAAGCCAATCGAGACGGCTTACCTCCACGCGGACTCCGGTGATTACGGCCGGGGCGTCGTCTTAAACAACAACCCATATTTCCAAGCGCGCGGCTTTTGGTATGCAAAGGAATGCCATCATCACATAGCACGGAAGGAGATGCGCGTAGTACAACACGTAATCGAGTAGTTCCTCCCACAACTCTGATGCCGCAACGTTCTTCTTCACGAGGATAATACATCGGTCGTCGCTACCCTCCCCAAGCTCATCACGCGCTCACCACACATGATGGCCGAACTCCGCCGCCTATGGTGTTTCCTCGACACCAACGATGTCCGCATTTGCCCCCGCTACATTCGGTCAGCGGCAAACATCTAGGCGGACACCCTCAACCGTGAACTCGACATCAACGACTGGCAACTTAACCCTCCATTATTTTGCAATTTCAAAGGCTGTGACGGCCACACACTATCGACCGCCTTGCGTCAATTCTAAACACGCAGCTGCCACGATTCAACGCGCGACGGAGAGACCCCAAGTGAGGGGACGTCGATTTTCTACACGTCCCAGACGACGCATGCCTACGCGATAACAACTACTGCGACCCCCATGGGCAACGCTATCAGATGTGGCAGCCAAACTCAACCAAACCGGCGCAACGGCTACCGTGGTCGTTCGCTATCGGCCAAACAAATGGTGCAACACATGCATACCATGGTCGTCCCCTACCATGGTCGTC